>VWZD01003138.1:2320875-2388679 GCA_013396695.1 Sakesphorus luctuosus
TGGGATTCAGAGACCGGCATGCTCTCCACTGCACCACGGGACTGCCCCAAACACTTATTACATGCAATCTTATTGCCTGCCCTAGCAGTGTTGCTTATTACTTAGGTCATGGGGACTTTGTTGGTGTAGGATTTTATTTGCTGCATGAAAAAGTTACTACACTTTTACCTTTACCACTAAACTATTTTTTCCAGCTGCTCTGTCACTTACCAGAAACATGTTACCCTTGCAATGTGGTGTCTAAACCTTGGTAATGTGTAACATCACCTGGTGCACTGAGCACTGATGCTCACTACCAATCTGTGATCCCATGGTGTGTTCTAAGGGAAGATGAATGAAATCATACAACTCCAAAGAGTTCATCCAGCAGCTCCTGTTCAACCGAAGCACATCCTTTTGTCGGGGTCTGCAAGAGCAAAGCCACAGTTGGTGATTTCAGTCTCCCTGAGGTGGTATGTTAGTGAGGAGCTCATGTCCAATTACAATTTGCTTCCCTCCTTCAAAACTGGCTCCTGGAAGTCTCCCCAGTTACATCTTGTGTTGTGATCATGCCAGACATCTCATGGATTCACTGCTCCCGATGGCTGTGCTCAGAGTTTGGAAACATCTTTGGCTATCCCTGCTGTCCATCCTGCCTGGCTGCATCCAGAATGGGGTTTCATTCCCTCAGCATCTGGCTTGTGCCTCACAGTACTGAGCAGACACGTGAGCCAGGAACCCTGAGGCACCGGGTTCAGCTATTCAACCTAATATTCTGCCATAAATATCTTCAGGAGAGGAATACCTGGTGCTGCAGCCCTTTTCCGTGCCCCAGTTCCCACCAGTTGCCAGGGCTGACTTTCAGGACTGCCATAGTTGGTGCTACAATTAGCTGAGGACTTCATCTCAGCCCAGGAGCAGGTAAGTGGCACCAAGATGTCCCACTAAGTTCAGCAGCACGTGGGTGCACAGAAGGACTGGCTCAGCATGGCTTGCTGAGCCCCACAGCTGATTTGAAACAAATGTCTTTTGTTCTCCCTCTTTGTTTCACGCAGTAAATAAAAACGAATCCCCCAAGGAGCAGAGCATTTAGGCTTAGCATATTCCTGTTTGTTCAGAGCATATCAGTCTGTTGTTCTTCCTGGCTAATCAGATAGAGCAGAAACTAAAACAATCTGAATTTGTTGTTCCATTTTACTCTATACATAATCACTACTTCTCCTTTGCTTCTAAATAGCTGCATAAATACACATTAAATGCCGTGACATCTCTTTTGGGATTCACTCCAGTGTTTCCTGGTTATTTTCTTGCTTTGAAAGAGATTGGGTTCTCAGATATTGTCACGTTTCTTGTAAAATCCTCTGTGTTGTGCACATGCAGGAACAGAGATTATAATGCAGGGCTCATTCTTCTCCTCTGCAGGCACGAGGGGTTTGGTGACACTAAATGAATGTGTGAGAATAACATGTGCCCACCTCCCATGTGTGAAAACAGAAAAGAGCTCTCAGTCTTGGTAGCTGTGAAGGTCATTTGGGACTGACACTTCTTGCAGTGTCCCCTCTTCTCTCAGCTTTCTCTCCTCCCACTCTGTCTCTGTCTCTCAAGCTCCCATTCCAGTTTTCAGGGATCACTTTGAGTTGGTGGTTCATGGTTCCTGCAGAATGGCTGGTTTCCATCACCCAGGACATATGCTGCCACTTTTGGCTTCTCAAAGAGCCTTCCTGCTCATCACAAACCTCATGTATGGATATTGGCACTTCAGACTTTCAAGATTGAGGTAGATACAGGTGCCAGAATCTGAATTTTTCTCTGGCCAGTAACTGTTCTTCCAGTAGAAAAAGAGACATTTGATGCTGTGTACAGTAGCTACCAGTTCAAGAAAATTGTGAGCACTGCAATCTCTGCAGAGTTCATTAATTCATTTTGGCCATCTTCCTGTGCTTTCTGAATTTGTTTTCCAGAGATGAGGAGGAGGAGGAATGTTCCCAGCACCTGAAGACAGTGGCTTTCAAGTTCACCCATTCAGACAGTTGCACAGCATCATTCCCAGAGCAGCAGTGACCTCAGGAAGGCACATCCCTTGGGGGCTGCCACATCTGGCCACCTTAGCACAGGAGGAGACTGAGCCCACATCTGTTCTCAGCAGAGCACACAGTCACCTCGTTCATTTTAGCTTTCATTTTCAGTTTGTTCATTTTAGCTGAAGAATCAGGAGAGCAGCCTCATCAGTTTAAGCCAACCCATGGGTAGGTTTTAGCAGTGTGGCATAATGGGAACTGCCGTATGTTTTTCCTTAAAAGGCTGTAGTTAGCAAAAAATCTTTATTGAAGATTAACTATTTCACTCTAATAGTGAGGCACGTGACCAATGCATCATGTGAGATGCACATATGAACATAAGTATGTGCACGTACAGGCATGCATGTTAAATATGGAGCTCTGCATCTGGAAGACAATATCAGCTATTTGGTAAAGAACTGGAACAAATTCTGAAGGTGAAAACAGTTCTGCCTGAGTCAAACATATAATTGAGGTCCTATAACAGAAATGAAGCCCAGTTCCTGGCCTTCCCCATCCTTTAGTGCTTCCCACACCTACACAACAATTTGTCACAGCTGGTTACGTTGGCACATCATGTTCAATACATTTCCAAGGCGCAAAATGAAAGATGATCAGAGAAGTTCTGAAATACTTGACATGGGGAAAGCAGGAGATTAATTGCGGCATTAAGGCTGAGTGGGGCACAAAGTGGGAGCTAGAAGAGCTCTGCTCTGGGGGAAGCATCTGTGGAGTTGCTCTTTATGGAGGACCACCGTGTACTGATTTGGCAGTTTGGTTATTGAGCAGTGTGGTATCACTGCACCCACTATCTGCATGGCACAAGTGAACTTGTATGGGCACAGGCAGGGTGGAAGGTGGATGCACACCAGCCCTGCCCTGAGCACAGAGGGCAGTGCTGGACTTGTTCTGCTGCCCACTGCCTCTAATCCCAGAGAGCAGGCAGCAGATTGGGATGGGAGAACTCTGGGAGAAAAGCAAAATATCCTTTGTCTTTGTCTGTTTTTATCCCCCCTCCCAGATTTGCGTGTATCTAAGAATGGAAATTGTCAGGCACAGCACTAAGACAGCAGATAGGAGTCGGGGGGGAAACAAAACTCTAAAAGTTTATAGCAGAACACAGTATAAAAAAGCATCTAAAGCAAAACAAACAGCCTGGGGACAGAGAGAGTTCAGCGTCTCTGCTGCAGAGGCGCACACAGTCTCTGCAGGAAAATGCATCTCTCGTGCTGCCGGCTAATTAATGACAGCCAAGCTGAAAGCCATGGGGCAAAGCACGAGGGAATCTCCAAATGCACAGGAAAGAGCGTGCGCATTCCAAAGGAAAAGAAAAAAAAATTGGGCTGTGGAAAGCCGAAGGTCGGGCGGCACCGAGCTGAGCGAGGGCGAGGGCGGTGGCGGTGCGGCCGCAACGCGGGGCAAGGCTGATCTCTAGCGGCTGCTGCTCCCACCGCCGCCTGCTGCGGCTCAGCGGCAGCTTTCGGGGCTTCACTCCAGCACCACCAGCGTGAAAATTTGCCTAGATGATTTTTTTTCACCTTTAACTATACAGCAGAATGTATTTTCACTCGCTAAAGCTGCTACTGTGGCAGCACTGCCTATGTCTCTTGGAGCAGAGCTCTGGAGTATTGGGGCTTCTTGACAAGAATTGTTTAGATAAAAGAAGAAAACATTGATTTTTTTTTATCTTTCTAGAATTGGTTAGGTTATAGTTTCTTTTTATACTCTGTTGAATACTTGTTTTCTATTTACTTTTCTGTGGTGTTCAACCCAGTTCCTCCTATGACTGATGGAGGGACAAAAGGGAAGTAAAAAGAGGTCAAAGGCAGATTTGAAGCATTTTTCATTTGCTTTAAACAGTTTTCTTTCTACTTCAACACATTAAAAAAAAAAGTAAACTGATGGCCCTTCATGAATATTTGTTGGGCTATTAAAAAGCAGAAGAAAAAAAAAATACATCTAATCTTTGGAATAAACCTTGTGGTTCTTCTCCAGTAGGAAAATGCAACACCTCACTAAGCAAAGCACCCACTTATGCCATCAGCCTGTCAGCAAAGCAGTTCTTGCTCAAATGTGCACCAGTGAGTGCCTGGTTCATGTTTTCTTGTTTCTCAGTCCAAGTCTCTGAAAGGGCAGCTGGGAAAATCAGGTGCCTTTGAGCCACCACTTACAGGAATCAAGAGGAAAGAAGGAATCCAAAACACACTTCAAAACAGAAAAAAAATGGTGATCATTGTGTACTTTGAAGACCTATATAATATGGGATTTGTCAGGCAAGTCTTGTCTCTCTGGCTGTGCTGTACCATCTAAAACCACTAATTTGTTCTCAAGCTGCAAGACTAACAGTGACAATGCTTTGCTTTTGCAGTCCCTGTACATATTTCTGTTCTGTGTAATGCTGACAAGTCACTGAAACAGAAACCACACATTCAGAGCATTACTTACATGATTCTGTTTGCTCACACCCCCTTAATCTAAGAGCCTTCTTTTATGAGCTGTTAAACCACACAGCCCTGCTGTATATTCTGCATATTACATTAGCAATTGTTAATCAATAACATTTGCTGATGAACATTGCATAAGTCTGGAGAGAAATGTCTACAAACTTCAAAAAAATAATTTCATCCATCACTGTCCTTTAAAACAGACCTTTTTTTATCCAGATAAAATATTACCTTCCCTTAATTAAAGAATATATGATTAAGAATACTTCAAATTAATTTAGCACAGTTCATTCGAGGGGTTTTGCCTGTTACATCCTTCTCATCCTGAGTGGTTTCCATTCCACCTGTACAGCAGCCCCACTCCACCATCTATTTTCTGGATGGGCATCTCACAACAGCTAATAATTTTGTCACCAAAACCACAACTGCTTCAGGGAAAGACAGAAACACCTAATCAGCACATAACTGTAATGTAGTGGGAAGAAGTCAAGCTGAGGAATATGGGAATTTATAGAAAGGGCAGGTTTGGTTCATTTTTAAGTGTCCAACACTGATCTAATTCTCCTCCCACCAATGGCACCACTAAAATCCCCTTTCTTAGGTAAGTAAATTCTCTCTGATGTTCCTCACATTTGAAGATCTCAGTAATTAGCATGTCCCAGGGCATCTCTCAGTAGCACAGCTTGACAGGGGAAAGCAGCTTGCCCCGTGCTCCTCACTGACCTCTGTGCTGCCACAGCCAATGGCCATTTTTTTCCTGGACATAGAGCTCTACTCCTCAGACTGTGCTTTCTGCCCAGGAAAGCTTTTCTTTTTTATTGCTCCTTGCTAAAATCTTTCCCTTTTAGCAAAAGCAGAGCTGTCCCGTGCAATGATGCCTCCCTCACTAGTGAAGTGCTTACGGGAAGAGAGAGACCTTGTTCTTCAAGAAAGGGGTGGCCAGTGCCATTCATCCCTGAGCCAGGGCAGGTTTCAGTCCTTCCATGTGATGTCTGTGTCCTGAAATTTCCTTAATGTCTGTAATGAAAGGATTTATTACAGGGCTTTCCTGGTTTTAATGTCACTTTGGCACAAAAGGGAGGAAAGTGTGCAGGTTTTGCACAAAGTTCATGCCGTGAGTTGGTCAGGGATGGGCTGGGCTGGGCTGAGCAGAAGCGTCTGGAGGCTGTTCCATGAAGGCAGGGCAATACTTCATATTCATGCCAGCATAAACAGGAAGCACAAACCCTGCAGGGGAAGATCCTCAATTTTGGCACCTTTCCTGTAGCTCCTTAGTTTGGGTTTTGAGATTGGGGTTTGGTGGGGCAGACACTTTCCCAGGCTCCTGCCCTGGGGGCAGCAGCTGCTCAGGGCTCACACCCCAACATTTCAGAGAAACTCTGAACACATTCTGCTGGATTCAGACCTGGCTTTCACATTTTGCCTCTGGCTATCCTTCTCACGGCCTGACGGCCAGTCCTGACAGCACTTGCTGCCTGTGATGTGGAGCTGCATGGCAGCCAACAGGTAATGGAAGTACTGCAGCAACCTGCTGCTGTCTGCATGGATCCTTAGGCTGATTCATGCCTCTCTCTCTGGCAACATGGCCTGACACATCCTGCTTGTCCTGGTGTTAAGGAGAAGCCAGTCAGCAGCTTCGCACTTGGAGAAAGCAACCTGTGGAAAATGCCTCTCAATGAGCAGCCCCAGCTACAGAGGTCAAGGGTGCCTTTAGTGGGCTCTCAGGCACAGGCAGGTATAGGGGAAGGAAAGAATTGCCCTATTTTTCGTGTTTTCTGGGGCTCTTCCATTGGAGGATGGATGTTTACTGAGCAGGGTTTCCTTCCCCTTTGCAGTGCAGTCAGGACAGGCTGTGCTTCACCTTGAAGGGGTACGAAAACAGCCTGTGGCTCTACTTCCTCTGGGGCCCATCCATGTAAAGCTGCTGTACTCACTCATTTGGAGGTCTCAGTGATGGAAGATACACTTAAAAGCATTTCTACTTATTTATATACATATTTACATGGCTGCTACTGAGCACTGAAGTATTCCTTGTTAAGAGCTCCTGCTTTTCTAGTTTTTTCCAGCTCATATTGAAGTCATAATGTCATGACCTGCATTTTAAAGTAATGTCTCTGTGAAGTGCAGATCACAGTCTATAGATAAGAATATGGCAGTCCCAAGTGTTGTTCTGCAGCTCTGGGGAGTGTAGAAACAGTGGGAGAGTAGGAGCCACCAGCCCAGCTGAGTGTGAGGCTCATGGATATGCAGAAAAGCCAGGGCTGGTGAAGTGGTAATGGCTCATAGACAAGGACCCAGTGATGTCTCAGCAACCCCAGGATGCTTCCAAGCCACTAGGAAGGCCTAGAAACAGCCTGCACAGGTATACATAAGACTGTCACATGCACGTGGTGTCTGTTCTCTGCAGGCAGCAGGTGAGTGTGTGTGCAGTGCTCAGAGTGCCCAGTCACATCTGCACATCTGGCTGTTCTGCCCACTGGCCAGAGCTGTCCTTCCATCTGCATGCCAAGGGTCTGGGCACTTGAGTAAGAGCCATGGGCTGGTGCAGTTCCTGTCCCTGGTGCCACCTCCAGCTGTCCAGCAGTTTTCTCCCCTCCTGCAAAGCCTTTTTGAACCTACACTCACATCTCTGTTCACATCATGCAGAGCAAGAGCAGAGGCTACTGCTCTCAGCAGTGCTCACAAAGTGTGTGTGCCGAGGGGAAAGCCCTGCTCAGCTCCTGAGCTCGCTTCTCACAGGTAATGGCTCCAGCTCAATCAGCCCCAGAACGGTTCTCCATACAGTGCTTAACTGCTTACATGCTTAGAAGTAAACCACATTTAGCTGCCCTTAACGCCTTTCCATCTCTATTCTTATGCATTAAGATCAATTTCATGAACTTTCCCAGGTAAGATGATTGCCATCGGCAGGAAGAATGTAGTAAATTAATTATAGATGTATGTTAAATTACTTTCATTACCTCTCTCAGTTCTGGGAGGGAGCTGTGTGAGCAGGATGACTGATGAAACAGTGTTTTTACATATTCCCCAGGTAATGGATATTTTTACTTGGCTGCCTGTGTTGTTTCTCAGCTCAAAGAAGCTGGAATGACACATTTCAGAAAATGGAGGTTCAGTCCAGAATTAACCTCCAAACATTGCCAGACAACTGTGGCTAATGCAGACTTGTTGGAATACAGGCTGTCTGTTCGGAATCTTCTACTGGCAGCCTCAGTGATGGACAAAGGTGAACTGAGGGAGGATTTGTCCTCTTGACACCAGGCACAACCAAATCCATGGGATTCACTTGCATTTGGAGTGTTGTTCCTGTACACTGACAAAGACATAAGGGCCAAGACAAAAGTCAACATGAGTGGAAAGTTATTTTCCATATTCACCTTATAACAACCTTGGTCGTTATATTTTCTAGGGATTAATGACCAGGCCAGTTTAATGGCTCTCTGCTGAACTTCAGGCTATCAACTTCTCACAGCCTATCATTAATCCCTGAAAAATACCTGGGTTCATGGTAGATATGAGTGAAAAATAATACACAGTGTGAAGGTAAGTATATTAGTGTGTATGTTGGTATTGGTAAAGGTTTCATCATGTACTGGCCCTAACTGCAACTTCAGATGCACTCCAGAATACAAGTCAATGAGGTACAGCTTAGTTACACTGTAATTACAAAGTGGCTTCACTTCACTTCTGTTTATGTGGTGTATAATTACTATCCTCACTGACTGAAAGTTGAAATCATGATATTATTGCCCCTCATGTTTCATAATGGAATGTGCTGCACAACACTGTATTCTGAAGGATATCTGTAGCAGGTAAGTCACAGAACCAATACTTAGGAAGCAAGTTAATTCAATATATTTCTAGTTGCTGCACTCATAATCTTATTCTTTTTCTTTTATTTTTTAATAAAAAAGAGCATGACAATGGTTTGCTAACAAAAGGGAAAGGAAAAAAAATTATAAACTCAAACAGTCAGGCTGTTTTCCAAAATGTTGAGCTTAGTGAGAAGGACACCAGCCTTCTGGATATCTGGGATTTTCTGAGCCAATCCACTGATGGAGGTCTCCAAGTGGAAGCTTATCTTTAGACAGGTGATTCCTCCTTGCATATCTCTGTTTAAATATGGTAATACAGATGACATGTCTGCACTCCATGCAGGAGAAATCCCTCATGGAGGTAGCCCTTGGAGCAGCAGGGAGGTTTTGCTTCTGCTCTTAGCTAATCAGCACAGTTGTCTTTACAAATATCTTGGATGAGGACTCACTCATCCATATGGTCCATATCAACCCAACAGGACTGTTGTCCTACAGAGTTTTGATCAACTTTCTGGAGAACACAGCATGTCATGAAGGGGTAGACATGCTTAAAAAGTCTTTCCACATAAATAGTCAAAATTTCAGGGTTAAGCTGACTTTTAGAAAATAACACAGAGAGATGTAAAAAAAAAAAAATTCAAAAGAAGTTAGAAATATGGATCATTATACATCATGTCCCATGTCATGATCTGTGAACAAACTTTATCACATGGGTTGTCCTGACAGGAAGAGAGGAAAGGAGAGTGCATCCACGGCAAAGAAGCTGTGCTGCCTCCTCAGTCCCTGGCTGTGGTCTGGGCTCAGGGGTCAGCACTGAAAGGAGCTCCCTTCTCCTTTCTCATTGTGCCCAGCAGCTGGCTGAGACCCACTCAGCACCATTAAAGATGATCTGAGGATCCCTCTGGACACCAGACTTCAGTGGTTCACTGTCCTTTAACACATCAATCCTGACATCACTGGGCAATGCAGCCCCCAAATCCAATTAGCAGGTTGTTTTCCCCTTCAATCTGTTGGAGCAAGGCTGGGATGTGGGTGCATACATGTGGGCACAAGGTAGGGCTGCCTCAGATGTCTGAAGCACATCAGAGAGTTTTCCTTCCCTACACTGCCTCTGAGGCAGCAGAGCTGCAGAGGTTTCCCTTAGACTTGTAGAAATGCCAAAAGAAACCCCATAGTCTGCTGGGAGAATAATTAGACTTGGCAAGTTTGCTCAACAAGCACTTCTTATACATAGTATTAATGGGTGATGGGTAGAGTCTGTGGATTTTCCACTTAATAATGCATGGAACCTCCTAGATGTTCTGAGGATCTCTCTCTGGAGTTGTGCTTTGTGATCAGATGGCATAACTAATGGCCGGGACTGATTACATACTGATTAAAAACTACTTAAGTATCTCATCTGTCCAGGAGAGGAATGCCAGGCTCTGCAGCACTAGGGAAGTGCTTGTCCCTATTTCATTTCAGTTGTACCCATTCATCTGAACAGCTCTGCTTTGTACATCAAAGGGGTCCAGGGTACATCAGGAATTGGATGTGTCTGAGGTCACTCTGAGTTAGACCTTGAAGCTGGTACCTTTGGTGAATGGGTATCTTTCCCTCCTTGGAAGCCAATGGATTTGACCAGGAAAGAGTAGAAGCACATTATTGTTTGGTGCCTATTCCAAATAGGAGTGTTCCCACAGAAGGAGGGAATTTCATGTGACATATTTTGGTGGGATACCTTTGCACTGAGCAGACAGAAGTCTACAAAACCCTAGGGAGCTGGTGGGAAGACCATGTCTCTCTATTTTTCTCTTCCCATGGATTTAATCTGGTGCCAAAAATTACAAACTCATGGGCTGGGGAGTTGGACCATGGGCTGGACGTTCAGAGATGATGATGGTGTGGTGATGGGCAGTACCAGCCAAGGTGTTTGCACCATTAGGACAGTCAGATGCTTGCTCTGAAGTAGATCCATACTTTGGCTCCTATGGGCAAAGTGCAGGACTCTGTCCTGTGTGTGCATAGAGTGACACTGCCGTCCTTTCCAGCATAAGACACTTCTTAGCTGCTTTCAGCAATAGATGTATTTCCTTCTTTTCCCTCCTAAGATCTTCTGGGCATATTTGCCTTTACAGGTAAGATACTACAAAGCTGCATTCACCAAAAGGCCTTAAAGTCTACCCCTGCTGGGACTACCTCTAGCCTTTCCTACAGCATGGCCTGGCAAACACTCATTCAGCCACTGCAAGCTTTTGGTGTGGGATTAGTAAGTCTTTGCAGAGGAGCAGTTCTGTGTGTGATTCTGCAACAGCTGACATGGACAGCCTTGGGCACCAAATATCTGTAACTGTAACCTGTGAGATCAGAGAAATCAAAATGCAAATGCCTCTTTTGAACACTGGGAGGGACTGCTACATCTAGAGGTACAAACGTGGTGTCTGTGCCAGACCCTCCATGAGTTGCCTGGTCCTTGCCTGGTGCTGCTCTGCTGAAGTTTCTTAGGCTGTCCAGAAAAGTGCATCTTGAATTACTGAATAAAATATGAACTACAACTCCTAAAAGGCTTTGTAGTGCCTAAAAAATGTTGGAATAGGGAAAAACCTACTGATAAAAGGTATAGAAAGAGCACGCCATGACAGCAAAGTGCAGTGTAAAGTTAGTGTGGCCGGATAGGGCATTTAAAAAAAGAAAAGAAAGGAAAGCCATTAGAGGAAGCATTTGCAGTCCAAAATCATCAGTAGTACTTAATTTTAAGTGGTGTAGAGTATGTATCAAAAAGTAGTAACATAAAAACAAACACACGAACAAAACTAAAAAATGGACAGATAATTTTTAAATATTGTCCAAACATGCCTTTTTAAGGGGGAAAGGGGCATACAATTTTCCACTTGCATGGATATCCTCTCCAATGGTTTGATTGGTGGACTAAGGGCTTGGGCATCTCAAGTCATGTGGGATTGTGTCTGTCTAAGCCTTT
Organism: Sakesphorus luctuosus; assembly: GCA_013396695.1. Taxonomy (NCBI): domain Eukaryota; kingdom Metazoa; phylum Chordata; class Aves; order Passeriformes; family Thamnophilidae; genus Sakesphorus; species Sakesphorus luctuosus. The sequence goes on from VWZD01003138.1 coordinate 2,332,130, forward strand.
AGACACCTGTGCTGTTGAGCACAGGGAGATTCACCCTCTGCAGACACACCAAAGTTCTAGGCACAACTGTCATCACAGCATCACACCTGGACAGGACAATGGGCTGTACAGTTTATCAAAGGGAATTTTGTGGTGCTGTTACTGATAATAGCAGGGTCTTGACTGCAGTGACACAGAAGATCCTATTTACCTATATATGTTCATTCTCTTGGTGTCAGGATGTAAATGAGCCTCTCCCCGAATCCAAACTAAAACACGGCAATACCGTAGTGAGTGCCAGAGCAGACAGTGTTTCTGAGCTGTGCTGCCATTGTGCATAGCACTGCTGACAGATATGAATGTCACTCATCAAAACACCCTCACACAGTTCTGATAAGTCTAAATAATACTATTTTATAGACAATGTCACTGTCGCCGCAGAGGGCATGAAAGCCATCTTTTAAATTCCTTCCAGATGTGATCTGAATGCACCTGTATTGTCTACGGGGTGTTTTCTGAACACAGCCAAATAAATTTGCCATCAGCTGCCATGGGAACAGTCCTTCTGAATTATCTCCTGTGTTGTCCAAAGCAATTGCATATTTCAAACATATAGGTTGGCATTTCATTTGTTTCCTTGCTTACTTTTACTTTTAACACAGTCACTACCAAGTTGCCTCTACTCATTCGTGGCTCCAGACTTCTCAAGTCTCCTCATGTGTTTTGCATTTTCTGAACACAGTTCATTCTTTTTATTTAACAGAGGACGATGCTGTGCGTGGCAAAGCAGTATCTGACACAATATGTGATGGCACAAGATGTCCCCTTCTAGTAGTGTGACACTCCCCCATGTGGTACAGTCACTGTTCTGTCATCCTGTTAAAAAGAGAGGCAGGAAGGAGTACAAATTTTGCCATGTCGAAGTGTTGAAATATTTGAATTCCACCTCCATGCCTTTACTTTGGAAAGTTTAATATAGGGAGGGTAAAAGTGAAAGGAACTATAAATGAGTACATAGGATAAATCTAAATCCAATCCATGGTACTTGTCACACCTCCCCATCAAACTCCACTCATGCCTCATCAGCAGAACACGATGAGTGCTGGGAGTGCTGTGTGGCTTCCTGCTCTGTTGACTTCTTTTGTGGTTGCTGGGAATGATGGTTCAGCATCCAAATCAGGCTCTTGACAAAGAAACAATGGACCCTGGAAACAGTGGGCAATTACTTCTGGTAAGGTCACAAGCTAATGAAATGTGAAAAAAAGTCTCATAATTGTACTCCAAAGAAAGTGTTTGCAATCATCCTTGCACATCTGACACCCCAAATATCCCCCCTCTGCCTGGTACGTGTGTTTATGGTACAACACTCCCAACCTCTCAACCTGACTACATAGGTGCTTTCCAGACTTAAGTAAATATGAATATTGTGTTCAATTTGCCACATAAATCACTAAATTAGATGCACAGGCAGGCTCTACTTCATCACAAGAGCTTTTTGTAATGGATATTGCATATTGCATCAGTCATTTTTAATAACTGAAAATGTTCTTAGGAAAGTTTGAGAGTTTTCCAAGCATGGATTACAGCTTGAGCCTGCAAGGTGTTGAATTCATTGGATTTGAGTCAGCAAAGCATTTCTAGGCCTACTCACAGGCTTTTAAGTACACAGTTATTTGGCATTGCTTCGCTGCAGGGATTAGTGAGATGTCGTGATCAGAGGTTTGAGTGTAGGGCGGGAGCAGGAGGGAGGGAACAGGGAAGAGTCAGGCCACCCACCACTGAAAACTGTAACCCCCAAAATTGTCTTAAAATAGTTAAGGCTTCCTACATGACAGAAATAATTCCATAATCTTAAAGACAGCATGTTTCTATGACAGGAAGGTGAGCAGGTTAAATGAAGTAGCTGCTTCATGTTAAAAGAATTCTGAAGCCTTAAAGATCTACTTATCCAATGTAGCAGGTTTAGCCCTCAGGGGCAGTTTAACAAGGGCCTCTTTTTCCAGAGGATTTTCATAGATAGCTGAACAGAACGTCTTTTTATTAAAAATTTTATCTGTATTAACAAAGTTTTATGACCTAAAAAGCTTGCTTTGGGTTTCTGCTAGGCAAGAAGCCTCAGCATCAGCTGCAGCTGCAAGGATAGTTGGGGACCTGGGTCACTGTTCCTATGATTTATTGATATGACCTGGTGGAAAGGTATGAAAATCATCTTGCCAGGTCATTCTCCTGTTTTCAGACTCCTGGGCCCCCAGAACTGGGGGGGTGAGTCAGGCTGGCCCAGGTCACTGAGGATGTCAAAGGAACCCCGTGGCAAGGAGCTCCCAGTGGTGGTCCTGGAATAAACGACCAAGAGTTGTATGACCATGTATGTGGAGCCAGGACTGGAAACTCTCCGAGGAAAAACTCCTTAGCAAATCAAAAGGCAGTATTACACACATGGGCAAATGTAAATTCATTTAATTTCTTAAAATAGTTTTATTAAGTACATGAAAGCTTCCAGAAGGCATAGTAGAAAATGTTCACAAACTTATTTCAATGCCTTTCTAACTGCAATATCATAGATACATTTGACAGAAATAAAGGGTATTAAAAATACAGCACTGAAAGCCAAAGTGTATCGTATAGATTCTGGTTTTTTCAGAGAAAATACAAGATATGACACAAGGATAAAACTTAAATCCTACTGAAGTCAATGGCCAAAGACCACTGTTGTTCAGTGAAACAAAAGATTTCACAGAAAAGGTATTTATGAAAGTATTTTACAAGCCTTTCTTCATAGTGTGTACACAAGTGATAACTAAATAGAGTTTTTCAGTAACAAAGTCATTAAAAAATACTATCTGATCACAAAAGGGTACCACTGAAGCAAATTAAAAGGACAGCTAGCCTTTGCACTGCGCTGTCTTAATATCTGGGTGATCTGCCTGAGAAGTCCTTGGTTTTGTCCAGTCACTTGGAGCTAAACCCACAAAAGTCACAGAATTGTGCTGCACAATGCCATGCTCAGCTCCTGGGCAACAGCTGCTTAGTATAAAAGACATCAGAGTCCAGAACTTCCCAGCTCAAAACTATCACCATGGGAGGAGAATCTCAGGCCCACCTCTGCACCAGTGACTGGGGGAAACTTTATTTATTGCCACAGGATGGCATGAGGCCAGCAGGTATTGCAGTGCCAGCACCAGGGAGGTGCCTATCCTGGCCCAGACAAGGGGGAGGCAGCTGTGGTTGGGTTCCCTCCAGGGTGGGTGCAACTTAACCAGATGGAAAAATTATGGCACAAGGTCACAGCTCTGAGACAGTGTTTAAAATCACTAATCCTGAGTAGCATGAGGCACACAGTAAGCAGACTGCACTGCAGAGAGGTCTGCAGTTTAGTGCACAACTATCCATGATATTCCCTATTTTCTGGTAAGGGGATACCTGAGCTCAGCAAGGCTTTTAGGCATCTAACTCAGGGCAATGGATCCCCATTTCAGCCCCAGCATGCCTAAGCTCTATTCACTGATGCAACAATGCCCTCAGCTCCCGTGTGCTTCAGTTCTTCATTTGTACAATTAATTAATAGTAGCAGCACTTACTGCCTCAACAGGGTGTTGTAAAGAAAAAGCATGCTAAAAATAGCAAGGCACTCAGAAATTGGATAATAAGGACTTTGTAACCTCCGAGGGAAAATTTAAATTTCCACTGTTTGAATGTAGATCAAAGTTTAAGACCTTTAAAACCAAATTTCTGCCTTGCACAGACAAAGCACCTGGAGAAAGACTCCTGTAATAAATTGATCTTGTGCTGGCCCCCTGCATAACCTTTCTGGCCTTTTCCCTGAGTAGAGCTGTAGTACAGGGAATAACAGCAGGCTGTCAGTCATACCCCAACTCAGCCCCTCTGGGAAATAGGAAACATCTAAAGGAAAATATCGTGGGACCTTTGATATGCAAATGGACACTGCACAGTGTCCCAGCACTTCATAAGAATCAAGACTTGTTTCTGTTCTAGTCTTCTCCTACAAAGAGGATGCACACGGCAGAGAGTAAAATTTAAAAACCTATTGTGTTCTCATAGTTGGTACTCACTTAAGCAAACCAGAAGTCATTTCCTGTTCAGCTCACGAGAACAGGTTTAAACTTCATTTGTACCATTCATTTCTTTCTTTACTCCTTCTTGTTCCTCTCTCAAAGGTTCCAGCTCAGGTCTATCCTCTGTGGTGCCTTTGTTCCAGTTATTTCTGCCTTCATTTTCTGTCCTTACAGATTTAGGATCCTCTTCTTTTGCCTTTCTCTCCTTCTCCTCCTTTGCAAGCATGCGATAATTGTAATAATTCATGATGAACAGGAAGGTTCCTGCCAGGACCATCACAGCTCCACATTTAATGAACATGTATTTGTAGTCCCCAAAGGTATCAATAAGAGTTCCTGTAAAACATATATTTAAAGAAGGAGGAGGGGGGCAGAGAAACTTAACAAGGATGGAAAGATTATTGTGTTTTCAGATCCTAAATGTAAAGGAACACCCTTGTAGCTTTAGAATAAGACAAAACTTTTTCTGCACTTCTGATCTGTTCCACAAACACCCTGAACCTGCAAATACTTCACTCATGTTCCACTATAGAGCCTGTGGGTAGCTGACATTTGTATAGGTAACACTACTGATAAATTGCACAGTTAAGTAGAAGGGACAGAACCTACACTGTAAAGCCTGGACTTTTCCAGCACACCTATTTTTCCCATGGAGAAACTAATCCTCTGATCACAGAGCCTTCAGGCAGCCTTTTCACTGACCACAATGATTTGAGTTAGCAGTCCTCAGGCTGTCAGTGAGACTGGCAGCTTTGGGGAAGACCTTCCTGAGATGGCACCTGCCCACTGGGTCTCATCTCAGACTCCTGACAAGGACCCTCCGATTTATTCCACTGTGGGTTGTTCACCAGCATTAGAGGGGACTCAGCTTTTGGCCACAGTTGCCCTTTCTGCATTTATACCCATGATCTAAAGATGAAAGGGCACAGCATGGAACTGGAAAACATTAGTTCCAGGGAAAGCAAAGATGATGCTGTCAATGTCAGATAATTTCAATGCCAAGACAAATGTGACAGGCTCCTCTCAAAGGTTAATGCCTCTGCTACGGAGTTACAGAGTAATTGAAGGGAGACGGCTTAATTGAAATGTCACTGTCCTCCATTATGTCAAAATGTAATGCAAATCTTATTGGGATTATGATCCTGAGCATTAATTCCCATTTACTGGAGCAACACAGACCATTCTTAACATCCCAAATCCAAATTAAAGTAAGACCCACTCCTAACCTGGCCTTCATAGTACAGACAGTCCTCCTTGAAACTGCCCATCATCCATTAGCTCTCTGAGTTTTTGGAATATATTCTCCTCCTTAAAAGGAGGGACCTTTAATTACTTCCCAGTTGACCCCTAATGTTGAAAAGCTGATGATTAATTATCCCACTGCATTACACTAACAAGGGATTCTATGGTCACCAAATAGATTTCTTGATCACAAAAATAATCATTTTTCACTGGTTTTGGTCAATGGTTTCTCCCGGATCCTCCCCAGCTGTCTCAGTACACCATTTTCAATGCACTGTGTTTTTCATGTTACTGGTGAAACATCAACCAAGTGCTAATTGCAACAATTTTTCCTTTTCTGCTCATCATGATGACCTAAAGGTCTCCTAAATAGGTTTCAATGAGAGTTTTAATGAGTAGAGTATTGGAAAATTCAACAGTAGGATAGTCTTGCCTCTTTTCCTTTGAGAATGAGATAAAGTCATAAAACACACTGGGAACAATTTACTTAGTTCATTAAAGCAGAACCCTGCAGTAGGTTATTAAAATGCCAAAGAACCAATAAATTTGCTGCTTATTAAAATGGTGGGGAAAAACCTACAAAACTAATATTACTGATAATTGCCTAGAACTGCTTTAGCCTCATTAGCAGTCTCTGGTCATTAACTTAATCTTCCACATGGAAAATTACATAATTCAGAAAATAGTCATTTTAAAATTGTATTTCCTTTTGTTTGTCATTAATTAAATAATGAATCTCTAAGACAGTAAGAGGATACAGCTGCTTCTGTCACACTGTATGAGCTACATAGTAATATGAAGAATTAAATGGCTCTACAGGATGTGTCATGTGGAGTATTAGCCACATCTCAGTGTTGAATCCAGGAAATGGGTTTAAATTGCCTTCTTTCTGTGCATCCTATACATGCAAATAAAGACAGAACACACAACCTAATTAAACATTTTTGCATAATTCAAGGTGACCAGTTTCCAAACCAGTTATTCAAGCTTGCATACAGGTGAATGCAAATTGCAGGACAGGGCAAATAGGTGGGATTGTATCCATAAACTGGGAGAATGTCACCTATAAAGTAATTTAATTCATAGTCAACTCAGATTTGATAGTACTTGAGCCAAATGCCAGATTCAAATATGGTGTCTCCCAGACATGGTGTGCTCCTTGTGGAAAAGGAGCAAGCACATGCTATAGAGGGAATATTAAAGCTGTTGTATCACAGAAGATCACTGTTCCCACTTGTCTTGGTATGACTGTAAGTCCTGCTGAAGGGTCAATATTTTCCACATGAACCTATGAGGGTCTCTGCCTTTTGATATTTCAAACCATCCAAAATAAACTTTTTTACTGTTTCTGAAACAGCCTTAAATATATCAGCTGCACTAAGATGGCTCAAATTTGTAAGTGAAGTACTCAGAGTCTTGGAGACAAACAGAGAACCAAAGGATTTCACAGAACTGTAGTGTTGTACTATGCTGGAACTGTGGTGGGCTCCAGCCTTTTGCAACAGGAGGAATCTTCAGGAGGAGCTGTCTGCAGTGCAAGGTCTTCACGTTGCAGGAAGTCCTGACCTGCAAGTTCATTCAAGTGTTTGAAGGGACTAAAACTGACTTCAACTGGAGGAAGAGTAAAGGAGCAAAGAGGAAATGCTGGAAGAGATATCAAGGGCCTCCTTCCCTGTGTAGTTACTGGTAGAAAAAATGGTGTTTGGGAAACTGTGCTTGCAAGAGGATAAATACAAGCAACAACCCAGTGGAAGCAGAGAAAGAACACGCACTCACCTCCAATAGGTGGTCCCAGCAGGATGGTGCAGCACTCGGCAATGGTGACCAGGCCAACGGCACTTGTGAACCGGGAGGCTCCCACCAGGTCCATCAGCGTTTCAAAGAGCATGGCACAAACCATGCCGAAGGCCAAGCCATAAAAGGCGGAGTAGACAACAAGCCCCGTGTAGCTGGAAGCCAGTGGACACAGAAGGTGGCAGGTGCCATTGAAAGCAATGGAGAAGCTGAAAAAGTATTGAATCCGTGGCCTCACCCACTTACTGTTTGCAATGATGCCAGTGGTGGGTCGAGCAACCATGTCGACAATAGCAAGGACTGAAAGGAGGAAAGCGGCTGAATACTCATCAATGCCAGTGTGCTTTGCATAGGGTGCCAGAAAAACAATGGGGGCAAAGAAACCCAGGAACATTAGCACGTTTCCAATCAGGTAAATCAAGAACCCTCTGTGTTTAAACAGGGAAAAATCAAGGTACTGATTGATTTTTTCGCAGCAGTCCTTTCCTTCTCCTCCTTCTGTTTTGTTCTCCATGGGGACACTTGTGGGACTACTCATTTCCAAGGCATCTTCAGTGATCTTTCCTTTCAGAGAATCTTTCCCCTCCTCAGTCACCTGGGGTTTGACTGACACTGTGGCTGCCCCAATCGGTCTGAAGAGAGCACCTGCCACACAGCAGTTTAATAAAATTGCCCCAAGAATTAAAAAGCTGCCTCTCCAGCCAAAATTGTCGAAAAGGAACTGGTTGAGAGGTGCCAGCGTGCAAAGCATCACAGGGCTCCCTGCCATAGCAAGGCCATTTGCGATGGGTCTTCTCTTCAGAAAGTATCTCCCTATGATTATCACTGATGGCTGGAGGTTGAGAGCAAGGCCAAATCCTGGAAAACAGTTGAGATAAACAAATGAAGATTTGAGACCCATTTCTCCTCAGCTCATGGTTTAAGGAAATTCATGGACAATTGGATCACTGGTGGCTCTTCGACAAGGTAATCTGGATGCAAAGTTTGCTCAAGGTATCTCTGAGCTTCTGGCCACCACATTTGAGTAATCAGACCCCAGAAAGACCCTCTCAGCCAGAGAACTTCCTTTTGCACTGTAAACCTCTCAGGTGGCAAAACTAGGACACAGAATTTGCTTCAGAATAAACTGAAACTCTTATCTCCATGAACGCTGCCGGGTTCTGTCCAGACACAGTGCCCTTTCTAGGGTAGAGCACGGATCTATTTAAAAACTTGACAACCCCCACTTTGAGGAAGGTTGTTCTGGCTTGAAGAGTGCCAACCACCAAAGCTGGGTCTCTTCTTCCACAGGTCATGGGCACCCAACACTGCTGCCAGGCGGACAGCCCTGCACAGAAAACATCATCACCCTTCTCAGCCTCTACTCATTTGGTGGTTTGAGCAATTCAGGTCTGATGCAAAAGATTAAGAGGTCTGCAAGTACAGAGCAAAACAGCTACTGAGGATGCTAATTACACAGGACCCTGGAGTGTTTCTTTTAATTAAAATTTATTTTTATTGCATTTAGATATATAAATGCTATTATAAATCTGCATTGCTAATTCAGTTAGCCAGCTTCTCTTGCACAGGTGGAATATGAAGGCAGAGATACCAAATGCTGGGATGGTCTTAATAGAATAACAGAAACACAGAACCATTGAGGTTGGAAAGGACCTCCAAGACCATTGAGTCCAACCTTTGACCAATCATCACCTTGTCAACTTGGAGCACTAACAGCCACATCCATTTTTTTCTTGAATACTTCCAAGGATGGTGAATCTACCACCTCCCTGGGCAGCCCATTCCAGTGCTTAATCACCCTTTCAGTGAAAAAATGCTTCCTGATGCTCATCAATTCTTCAAGATGCCCAATATCAATAATATCTTAAAACATTTCTATGATGTGGAATATTGTCTTTAAAAGTTACATTTTCAGACTCTCTATCAAAATTGCATTTAAAAATCATGCCACATATTTTCCACTTTATCATCCAGGAAAGAATGGGACAAATTAGCACAAAGCAGAAATGTAATCCTTGAAGTGATTATATCAGAGAACATGAATCCTGAAAATAGGGTCATGCAGATTTTTTTCTTGTTCATTAGGCTATATAATTAGTTTGTTTAAGTGTGCAGTACATAATTAGGCATATTGCTTTACAGAAGAGAATTTAGAAAGGTCAAGGTCCTCAAAATTAATTAAGGAGAACTATCATTAGCCGCTGATAGAGTAGAATCCAACTGATGCAGCAGAATTCCACTCATGTTGGAAAGCTTCAGTTTGAATGAGTTTACAAAATTATGATTTTTGCCAAGTCTAAGATTCGTTTTTTTTCTAATTACTTTGATGTTTACAACATTAAAAATAAATTAAAATGGCAACATATTAAAATTAATCTTTATATGAAACACACTCTGAGCATGAACTTTTCTAGATAGCCCACACATTGGGTAGGGCACATCTTTGGAAAGTACAACCTGCTCATAGTGTATATGGGGCCAAAGTCAGGCTGACCTGGGAACAACAAGGGCTAAACACAGCCTTGGTTAGAAAATACTCTTGATGTTGCTCAGATATAGGAATACATCTTTTTTCACCTGAGAAGATGCAGCACAGTGGATTAGAATTTTCCTTAACTTCCCATTTCCCAGGCTGGGCAGTAAGGGCGGAAATTGAACAATTATTTCCACAGAATCATTTTTGATAGGGATCTACCACACGCCTTCCAGAGAAGTAAAACCAGACTGGATGCCAGCTACCCACTTAAACAATAATCAATTCAAATTTTTTATTATGTGAACATTAATTTGCCAGTCAGACAAATCTAATTTAATATTACCTCATGCTCTTCCCATTAATTAAATTTGGAGAGTTTCAAATTGAATAACTGGAATTTCAATTTACTTTAAGCTTTTGGCTGACTTCAGTTGAAAATATTTACATCCACTTTATTGCAGTTTTCAGAAACTACAGCAGCTTTTCCATTGCTGGGATTGCTACTCAATAACCACATTTTCTCCCCAGGGGAATGACAAAGAGGGCTGTCAGTAGAATTGCTTGGGCAGAAGCAAGCCTGTACCAGATGCAATGTCCTTCCCTGGATTAAACACATCTCCCTCATATTAGAAGGAAGTAAGTGCTGCTACAAGAGTCAGTTGTGTAGCTATTGATCTTGGTTTTACTTTATGAGCATGGGAAGATCCCACCAGGTATTTCAATGTTCAACATTCTCAGCTGTGGTAAAAATTCTGCTCTCATTCCCCACATGTCTCATCCGAGATCCCATTTTATTTCCTGGCAATCTAATTGGTACAGATTTAACTAAACTCTGACCAGTCCTTACTGCCTTGTATTTAGCTTTGAAACTTGCTACTTCTACCTCAGACTTAAGAAGAGATTGCGCACTGAAACACCTATTTAATGCATCCAGGCTGGCATCTGTCCAGGTTGACAGCTTGCAAACCCCTTTTCTTTTTCTAAGCACTGTAGGGAAACAAATGGGAAGAGACCGTGGGGTTTGCAGTGTGTGCAAAGAACTTTGTGCAGCCCAGAGCTCGGTGCCATCAAGGACAGAGGTGCCTCCCACAGCAGAGCCTGGTTCCTGCTCAGCATGCAAATGCACAGACATAATCATGAAAGCAACTGAGATTGCCATGTCTAATCTCTCCACCACAAACAGATACTTCCTGCTCTGCTCCTCTGAAGAGATTTCCATTAATATGCCATGGGCAAAGGCTGTAGCAGAGACCTCCTGGTATCAACCACCTTGTATTTATCTCCATCCCTGCAAATTACACAAACACAGCCTTTTACATCAGTCTGCTTCCTTTTCAGACTGGCAGGAAGGAGGCGAGGGAGAGTGTGATGTTTACAGGTTGCTTTGCAGCTCTGGCACATCCCCAAAGCCTCTCTCTTCGTGCAGTGTCACCACCGCAGCCGCGTGAGGAGCGGGCGGCTCCATAATTGCCCTTGAACGCTTCCATGTAAGGCCTGAGCAGCAAAAGCACTTCAGGCATAATTAGAGGCATCAAGCATGTTAGCAGGCATATGAGCATCTTCCCTTCTCTGTCAAATTAATATTCCTTCCCCAGCACACACACCGTGCCTGGAAATGATGGCTTATTAGCCAACACCTCATCCATACAGCTGCCCCTGTTCAGCAAGCAGAGGGAAAAGATGTACACAACAAAAAATGTGCTTTGCTGTGAGGAAAGAACACAGCACTGAAGACAAGGAAGAGTGGAGGTGGTTTGCCCCTGTACCTTGAGGCTGGTGGAAGGGTTACATGTGTATTGAGCACAGAGCAGACTTTCTGGGGTGGGCAACAGACCAGATTTGCAAACATATTCAGGGACCTAAGAAGAACAAAGTCTCCATCAATCCATCTGAGTTAGACACAAAACACCCTCCTGCCACACTTTTAGACAACTACATTTGAACATAGAAGATGGTGCCTTTGTTTCTGGAATCTCTTTGAAGGCACCTGCACAATTTATTCATCCAGTAATAACACAGTTCCATCTAATTACAGTGACACTTCTTAGGAAGAGCAAGGTTTAAGAGAAGGAATCCTACATGGGGATTTATTCACTACTGTATGGATTTAATAAAGCAATATTGGTGTAGAAGAACAGGATGACAAACTTTCTGTCCCAATTTACTTTGCTAGTGGTTGGGTTTATTGATTTTAAATGTGAAGCTCATACTTTTCACATTCAGAAAGCAGCAACACTTAAAGTGTCTGTGGAGAGACTGGGAACATTCATTAAAAACATATATCTTGCAATCTCAAAAGCCAATTTTGAACTCATTGTGTCATGCTTTCAAGCAGATGTCCTAGCTGCTCTGGAAGAAACATTGGCTGTACCTTATCCAAAATAAGAAAACAAAACTGCTTAGAATTAAGCATCTATACTCATACAGGTGGAGAACTCTAATCCATCGACCTTTAAAAGCCATAAACTGGCACCTGCAGGCTCTGAAGTGCTGGACTGAGCTTATGCTTTCTACTGTTTCCAATATGGAAATTCGTATTTCAATACAGATCATTTAAACTGCAACTTCAATAAGGAAATAGTTTTACTTTTTTCACAATAGGGAGGTTATTGCTTATTTTCAATCAACTCCAGCAGTTATTATTTTCAGGTAAAGGACCCCTCACCTTACAAGCTGGCAAAAGGCAAGTGAACTAAAGCAAACCCCTGAAATCTTATTTCATGTTTCTCACAGAAGGGAGATAGCACACAGTAATATAGGAACACTGGTGTTTTCTTTATAGACACACTTGTATCCAGAAGGACTTGCCTTGCTCAGGGCAAGCACAGCAAACCTGTGTTTGCTTCAGGGGGAGCTGAGGGCACCATCCCTTTGGCCCAGAGCACTCAGCAGCCAAGAGCACAGTCCTGCTGAGATCCCACACATGATGTTCAGCCAGGAACACAGTACTGGGCAGGGACTCCTTGCTAAAGTTTATCCAGAGCAGTTAATATGGGAAAATCTTGTCCCACTGGCTTTTTATGTCTCCAGCTTCCCACTGTGTTTGTGTTGGTCCACATATTGCCCACATGTGGGTGCCCCAGGCCATCAGAAATGAACCTCAACCGTGGAAGGAAAGGAGGTGCTTTGTTCTTACCTGTAACAAAGCCCACGCAGACGTAGAGCTGCAGGATGCTGGTGCAGAAGGAAGCTGAGATCATCCCAATACCACACAAAAGGCCTCCAAACATCACCACAGGGCGGCTGCCATAGCGGTTTACCAAAATACTGCTAATGGGACCTGCGGGGACAGAGAAAAAGGGTCCTTGAGTTCAGTATCTTCTGACACAAAGGCATGCTTGACACAAAGCAGGTAAAACTCTGCCTTATCAGTGGCCCTGAGGTGCTGCTGACAGCTTCTAGGGTGAGCTCAGGAAGAAAATGGCAAAACAGGGAAAGATGATCCACGTGGAGATGGCAGCACATCCAGTGCCGAAGCTGTGGGCTCGGTGACAGCTCCTGCCCGCAGGACTTTCAAATGTCGTCAGAGAAGACAAACAACAATAACAAATCAGGTGAACACAATATCCCAACATAGGAACTTCCTGATTTACAATAATGCTAAACCACACACACACAAAGCAATGGTTCATATTACGAGGCTGATATCATGAATGCTCTTGCATTTTTAATGCTTCTGTTTAATGCAATTCCAATACTGCTGACCAGGACCAAAGCTTCAGCAGAACAGTTGTTAATTAAATCTTAATAGCAGTCTATGTAGGTAGAAACAGTTTAGGATGATGGATTAGCCAGAGCTCAAAAGAACCAGTTTGGCCTTGTATTTATGCAAAGAGGAGGTTCAGGAAAGTGCAAAATTATGTGATAAAGGGAAATGGTTTAATAAAGACTGTGCACACAGAAAGGAGGTATTGAAATGTGAGTAAGTGAAACATGGAGAGGCAGTAAAAACCATCATCACAGAATAACATATATGAGGGACTTTGATGGTTTCAGGACCAACCTCCTGCTCAAAGCAAAGCCAGCTCTGAAGTTACATCAGGCTGCAAAGTCAGAACTAGAGAAAGCAAAATGAGCAAGAAAGATCAGTCTGGAAGTCCAAGCTATGAGGTGTAAGCAAAAGATTCTGTATTACTCAGAAACTTGGACTCAAAATGCCTCAAAACTAATGATGGAAATGAGGAAGGGGGATACAGGACACTTTTAGTATTTCATCTTTCCTGGCTGTTTCTGGTTCTCACCACACAGCGATGGTGTTTCAGAGCTCAGTGTGCCTGTTTGCCCTCATTCCTGCCACTACGAACAGTCCACACCATCCACACACAAAGTCTTGGAAACAGGTATTTATAACTTACAGGCCTCTCTCAAGAGTTTGGCTGTGGGACCTGCCTTTCCTCAGAGCCATGTGGAAGGATATTTACCTCTGCTTAATAATCTCAGCCAGAAATAGTGCCAGAACTCTTTCCAGACCCTGCAAACCACGGCACACCTGAGCACAGGAAAGAGACCCACAAACCTAAATACTCCCTCAGCATGGCTGCAGCACCCAAACAAGTTCTCAGCTGTTATAATGTGCAAGAATAGAAGACACGACTGGTTTAACCTGGGGAATGAAGCTCATAGAAATACTTTCCACTGAATGCCTGAGGTCAAAACACACACATGAAATACACACAAGCACAGTCTCAACAGCATCCCTGTATTGTGTAATCTGTGAGCTGGTCCCCTCAAATGCACCATTCAATTCAAATTTCTGTGAGTGTACAATTATGTGGAGAGTTTTTTTGCCCCTAGTCCTGTAACTGGATTCACACACATGCAACCTTTTGCTGCATAAAATACTACAGAATTCAATGGGAAGTTCTGGGAAAAGTGATACATATTTCAGATCATCACAGGGAGAAAGGAACCCCCTCTGTCTGAGTTTCCCCTGGTCAGGGTGTGGACCTGCATCATGCTCGAGCTGGTCTCAGCATGGCCTGTAATTCAATAGATCAAGCCAGTGTTCCTCAGAAAGGCACCAACACATTCATCTGCAGCCTAAGGGCATGCAACTCTCCCATTTTTCAATTTTCCACATGCTCGCATTTCTCCAGAATCAATCTAATTACTCAGCTAAGAAAATGTGATTTCAATTACTTTCTCCCATTGGAAGAGGGCTTTCACATTAGCCCTAAAACTATAGGATGTTGTACCACAGAGCAGAGCATTTAAAGCCCACAAGATCACTGCTAAGGCCTCTCTTGTGTTCTGACCCAGGGCAGGTACCAGGGAGAGAAGCCCCTGCTACGAGAAGTGAAACAGGCTGCTCACATGTCCTACCCTTGCAGCATCCAGCCTGCGAAAAGGGAAATATGGATCTATGTCCCCCTCACCCCAGTTCAAAAGTTCTTGTATTGGCTTCACCCATCAGTAGGGAGGGTTTGGACCATGATGAACTGCAAGGGGCTGAGGGTAGGACACATTCTGCTCTGCTGCCCAGCTATGGGGACAGCTCAGGGCAGATGTTGGAGCAGAAGAAAATAAAGGTTCATGCCCCAAACACTGTCTCTACAAACGACAGCACCCTCCCTGTGTCCCTGAGGACCCTCCATGAATGGGCAGTGTCCTCAGCCACATTCCAGTTTCCCAGTGATCACTTATTAAGCCACAGGACTGCAATTGCTCCCTGCTCTTGTCATGTGTGATCTCTCAGCAGTGCTTTACAGCAGCTCTGCATGACCTTCAGCAAGCAGCCTCCTCCTTCATCTGCTATAACCAGCACTATCTGTTTTGCAGGGCGATAATCAGTCCCACCTGTTTGCCAGTCTGGGTGGGAGACTTGTGCTCTTCAAAAGTGTCACCTGGCTGGGCTGGGCTGACCTCACAGGGACAGAGATGAACTTCAGAAGCACATAAGCCTTTCTCCTTCACAGCCTGAAACCATAAGTCCAGGCACTGTCAACTCACTTTGGTAAAGAAGCACAGTGCACAGCACATGCCTGTGAGTGCCAGCATTTGATCTCCCTGAGCAGCCTCACCCACACAGCACTGAGGGTTGGAGACCTCCAAGATACTGAGTGCAGCCAGTTAGAGGAGAAAACAGGAGCAGAATACCTGGATTAAACTTTTTCAGCCACTGGAGAATCCACAGCAAAGGCCATGATGAGCACTCAACCTGCAGCAAAAGCATCAGCTAGACCCACAATTTACAAAACACCAAGAAATCCAACCCAAAGTCTCAACTAGTTGGAAAGTCAAACTTCCCTGAGCTGCTGCTCAAAGGCTGGAGGGTTTGTAACAGTCCTGAGCAGACCTTTCAAAAGCAGTGAAGCAAGTGCAAAATCACATTCCCAAAATTACTTCCACTTAAGTCATTTTGGACCTACAGAAACATCCACAGGCTTTAACAGAGCAGCCCTTCAAAAGCTGTCCCATCTCTGGGCAGAAAGCAGTGCACACAATGTGTCACATATTGCACACTTCAGCTCCCAAATCCTGCAGTCTGGGCAGGTGCAAGGAGCACAGACACATTCCCCTTCACCCTGCCCAGGTGTCTTCAGTGATCAGCATCACACCCAGCAGATCTGAGTGCTCCCCTCCTGCCCTGCTCTGCCCCATGCCACCTTCACTGCATTTCTTATGGGGGGTTGGTTAGGCATCAAACACCAGATAACTTGAACAGCAGCATTGTGGGGAACTTCAGAAAACACCAAGCAGCTCAAGTCAGGGCAGAGAAATTAAGAAGAGGGAACACAAAGCCAGCACCACAGCTGTGGGCAATGGGAAACACAATTATTGCTTTGCTTGGAGCTATTGCAAAAATTAGAAGTGTGAAAGCCCCTGGTAACATGGTGGAATTGAAAACCAGGACCTGTCAGTTACTCAGCTGGCATGGAAAGAATAAAGATGCTGTGTATTACCACAGAGAAAACATTTATGGTAACAACATGTGCAGCTTAAATCCCAGGGTACCTTTTCTTGATAAAACCTGCCTGGTCAAATGTGCAGGAACCACAGGCTCCCTGTCCTGGCATCCAAAGGAAATAATTCCTCCTTCCTGCAAGCCTGCAGTAGCAGAAGATAACAGGAGTCTGGGTGACTTTTGCCTCTTAATTTACAGCATCAGGTGAGAACAGGCCACGAGAAACAGCTAGAAAGTTCTCAGAAAGCTGCCATTTACATGGCTCAGCCTTGCAGAAGCAACACTAATTTTTCATAAGTCCCTGAAAAGTCACAGTGAGCAACAAAAGCCATCCCAGCTTTTTGTCCCAGTGTATGGGTTCTCAGAGAGTGGAGCAGCCAGGGCCAGTGTCACCCAGCCAGGGCTGTCCCCACAACCCCACCACCATGACAGCACTGAAAATTCTAATGAGGAAATTAGAAATAACATTTAATCAACACTTTGCACCCCAGTGCATTCCAATGACAAGGGTGCTGACACAGTGCAGGTGGTGACAGCCAGTGTTTCACTGCAGGAAGGGATGGCATTCCCACCCACTCAGCCTTAGGAAACATGGTAGCCCCTTCCCAGATCCACCAGGTCCTTCACATGGACTTCCAACCATGGCCATCATTTATCATCCATTGCATGGGGATGACACGAGACAGTGGAGGACACAGTGGGGACATTGAGCCTCATCCTGCTGCAGGCTTTGCTCAGAGCTGTCCCTGCAGATCTGTAGCTCCCCTGGTTCAGTGTCTCCTTCAACCTGGGTAAAAGCAAGGAATGTCCACTCACTAATGCCTCCCTTACACTCTAAGCCCTTGCAGTACACAGTGCACGCGATGAGGGTTCTGCTCTGCCTGCAGTAAAACTCTGCGATCTGAAGAGCAACAGTTTGCACCAACCATCTCCAAAAGAGGCAGCTGGGATCATGAAGCCCCTGGAAGACTGATGAAATGTAAAGCACTATCCTCAGCCCCTATAAATCATGCTGGTTTAGTACCTGTCCTGTTTAAAGCCTCTCTTTTCTCATACCTGTGGCAGATTTCCATTCTTTTTAGCTGGTACATGAAAGGCCATGTCAAAGAGCTACTCTCAGTGGCAGGAGAAACACAGCAACTCGCCAGTGGGAAATGCAGCAAGCCCTGAATCATCTGTTAGCTTGTCCAATTACTTTTCACCTTGAGTTTTGTGTTTGCAGAAGAGAAAAGGACCCAGAAGAGGAGATTGTAAATCCATACAGAAAATGCAAAATACCCTGGATTCTCCTCTCTTCTCCTCCACAAAGCCAGGCCATCTTGTCATTCATTCTTTTTGAGTCACTGAACTATGATCCAGAGAGGATGATAATGCAGAGATGGCATTTAACAAGAAATACCAATCCAGGCTGGCTTAAACTCCTGCAAGTATGACAGTGCTCAAAAAAAAAGACACCTGAATTGCCTTTCTGTTTTTCTCAACAAGGCTTATGAATTTTTTATGAGCTGCAAAACTTCCAGTGTCAGTACAAAACACTGATGTATTTTCAACAGGGACTAAAACATACTTCTCTCCCATACTTCTGCCCCTGCATATATAAATATATATATATATATATATATATCTCCCTTATTTGTAAAGTTTGGTTTGGCGCTTTTTTTTTAACTTAACCTAACACTAATAGGAACAGTGTTCCTCATTTTCATGGATTTTGTCTTGGATGAATTTCTGCTGAAACATTTCTGTGCAGGGCTCTCAGAGAAGAAACTAAGAGCTGAGAGCCTGAAAAACTGACTCTAACCCAGAGGCGTCCAGCAACACGTTTTTTCCCCAGGTTTCACAAGACTGACCTTCTGACAGCATGAAGTGGCACAGAGCCATTGCAAATGTTCTAGGTCTGCTGTTAAGACCATTTGATGTCCACACAGATAACAAAATAGCAACTTTAAAATAGTCAACTGCATGGATTGCAATTTTGGGAAGTTTGGGACCACCAGTGCCCCCATCACTGGGGCTGCAACATGACGCTCAGCTTTTCTATAGTGAGACGTGGCTCTAAACAGCTGTTCCTGCACAGGGACATTGGTCAGCACCAAAAGAACTGTGTAGGTAGTTAATATTTTCCAAACTTTTGTGAAAATACAGATAGGAACTCGGCACAACATGACTGATGTTGACTATGGGAAATCACTGGGAACATACAAAGAAAAGGAGTGTACTCAGCTGGGAGGAAGGAGGGGAATCATTTATACTAACAAAATAAAGTCTATTATTATACCACTGGTAAAACAACGACGGGAGCAGGCCTGCAATTTCCTCCGTAATAATCTCACTCCCTCCATGGAATAACAACACTGCCTTTGGCTTCATAATTTATCCACCAGGGTATTAGCCCATTGTAACAGAGCAACCTCCTCATTACCCCAAAAATGAAAGCAATTGTCCCCACATTATTAATGTGTTGCCAGACCCCACCAGCCTCTGGAGAAGGAGGAAATCAGCCACCAGCACAGCCTAAAAAGGAGGTGGCTGGAAATAACACAAGGCACAGGCCCATAGGCAGGGGAAAAGGGATGAGAGGGCTGAAAACTACAGCCTTGCCCTTTTTGCCATGTCAGAAGAGACTTGGGTAGCTCATGCTCTTAAGTGTTTTTTTCACTAGGGCTTGGAGAACTGCTGCTCACCAGCTGACCCACGGTAACTGAGCCCTGCATATGCCTGCTCCAGATCACTGGAGAAGAACTGGTTGTACCTGCCAACAATAAAGTATATTATTAGTCTCACATGCTTGGTTCATATGGTTGTGTTTGCACCTGCACTGGCTGAGGAGCCCACAGACTGTTTTCAGGCAGTGCTGAGGATACAGGATGGCCACACACACCAGTGCTGGAGGAAAAGTGGCAGAGAGCAAACACCCCATGTGACAGCCATAGCATCAAACTCCCCTTGGCCAGACAGGGCAGCTTCCAAACACACATCCACGCCCAGATCACCATGATGCCTTCAGTTAACAATTCTGACCTCCCATAAGAAACACTTGCATTTGCCACAGCAGCATCCTGATGTTCAAAAAAAAGAAAAGAAAAAAAAAAGCCGACACATGGAGGAGCCCCAGGCCAGCAGCTCCAAACCTGGGGCTGCAGCCAAGGTCCCTGTGTCACTTCCTATTTAGGCAGTGAAAGAACTGCTCCTGCAAGGGGATGGCATCACAGGTGCCCAGCATGCAGCTGCCTGTCTGCACTCGGGGGCTGCCCCTGCCGCTGCTCTGGGTCTCACCCACACAGCAGGTCACAGCCACTCACCTTCAGAAGGTCACCACATCACAGTTTTTGAACTGCTTTCCTGTGATTTCTTTAGTTAACCTTTTGCTCTGGCAGGACCACTGACTTTTACCCCTTCCATCATTCAAAGCCCAGCTGTGTGAGTTCCACATGTGGTTGGAACTCCTATTCCTGGAGGTTAACCTCTGTTTGTTATCCCTCAACACATTGTTCTGCAAACAATTTGGCCCCTGCCTGGTCATGCTCTGCAAAGGGCTTTGGCCACTCCTGGAAAGCCCTGCATGACTTGACCAAGAGGAGAGCCCATCCAAGGGCAGAAGAGCTGTAGTGCTGTGGGACAGGTTGGCATCAGAGCTCTTTCCCACCCCAAGCACATGCTGCACTGACTGGGGAAAGAAGCCTTCACGTTTCAACTTCACTTGGGGCAGTGGTTTATAACTTACTCCCAAGCTCAACACCTGCCTGTGTAGCATTAACACCCCCAACCAAAACTCTTTGCTTTCTTCTTCCTAGTTCTTATTAATCTTGGCTTTTATTAAGTCTATCACATCTCTATTACTGCTGCCTGGTGACCTTGCTAGCTCCAATGAAGGGCAAAATGATAAAGCTTTGTGACCAAGCCCACGAACACAGAAATATTTCACCTGAGCCCATAGTGCTATTATCGCTCTTAAGTAGAACAGAGCTATTTAAAAAAATAAAAAATATAAGCCCATACATGGTGACCTTGCAGAGCTCAAGTGCTCTCTGAGAGTCAGGAGGAGTATATGAATCTGCAGCACCATCCATTACTGAAATCAAATCATTCCTCATCCAGCTTTCATATCAAAATCCACAATTGTAGTGGTGTTGCTACCCCAGGCGTTGCCCCAGCATGGGAAGATGTCTTGTTTCAATGGCATGGGGAGGCTGATTGAGTGGGACTCCAAGAGGCGGGGAGGAGGATAAGAAAAACGGTGAAGTCCAGCACTGGGGAGCTCCAGGGACCACCTGCCTGAGATTAGGCCAGGATGGTGGGATGCTGGATATCCACTGTGATAAAGAGAGATATTCGTTTTGTTTCAGCCTCCACAAAATATCCAGGTGGAAAAGCACATGCCTAGGGAAATCCTAGCAAAAACTCTACTTGAGAATTTCTGTTGAACCGGTGCTGTAAGCAGAGCAGTAGGCAGCTGACACAGCTTACAATACTACAAACATAGTTGTCCTCTCCTCTCTGGTGACCCCTGTTCAGCACTGCGGGCTGACGAGGAGATGCTCATGTAATTTCAGACATCCTTGGGTCACTAACACATTCCATGTGGAGGTCAGACACAGCCCAGGACCCAGAGGACACAGGTGCTGGATCTCCTGGAAAGGTCAGTGAGCTGCAAATCCACACTGCAGGAGTTTGTGAGCACTTCCAAATGCAAACCCTGCCCAGGTCCTGAGCCTTTTGTTTCTCTGCTAAACTCCCATTACAGAACATTCTGGGCAATGCCCAACACACAGTTGTGGCAGGCACAACCGTCACCAGAGTTTTAGCAGGGGAAGCCTCCACCCATCCTGGTGTTTGTGGTCCATCAGGCCATCCCTGAGTCAAAACTGGCTAGTAGACAGCTTGCACCCCCCAAGGCATAACCTGGATTCTGTTATTCACTTGCTGCTTGCCCTTAAAAAAACCCACCTTCCTCCCATGCCTCTATTTCCGCCTGTAGTGCTGTGGTACCTCACAGCTCTTTGAAGGCTCTTGGGTGGGACCTCCTGAAGGCAGAGAACATTTTGATGGAGTCTGGACCAGAGCAGAAGAGAACATTGGCAGTTTTGATTAAGTTAAAAACTGCAGAATCAAACTCATTATTAATATAGCTTTATGCCACTGCATGTTGTAAGGTGCTTTCTAAACCTGTCACTGCAATTTATCATGCTAGCAGTGTAATAAAATACAGCTATAAAATTTTGGATTAAATGTTCAAGGTCAATGGTGGACATTCAGCTTCCCCATCTCTTCCTTGCTGCTTTAGCAGATGCTCTATTAAGCAGTTACAAGCTCTGGGAGAAAGTTTCTTTCCAGAAAAGATTCAGTTGTGGAGCATTTCCAGAATTAAATCTTCAGATATTTCATCAAATTACAAAACAATAAATAACAAATAACAAGAGTAATAAACAGTGGCTGGCTTCAGTTGAGGCTTTTCCTTTAGAAATACTCTCATTTTTCTTGTGTTTGCAAAATGTGGCTCTCTGCTGCTGTCTTTGAAAAATAGACAGAAGGTGATTCCTTAATTTTAATAGAAATTTGGATGTGTTAGAGCAGCACCCTGGAGATTTCAGAGGGAGTGTTACAGCAGCACACAGCAAGACTGAGACCAAAATTCCACTGCAGTACATACTGAATAAAAACAATGCTCATGCAACTGAGCTTTTTATCTATTAAAAGGCAACAAAAGCAGAACATATTTACCCCTACAGGCTGTACACAAACATACATAGGGCTTCGCTGCACAACCATTGCAAAAGAGTGAGATTCTTCTGAGTAAAAAGAAGGGCTCATGTCCCCTGCTCCAGCCCCAGCTATTCAGCCTGACCAGCTGAAATGGTTCTGTGTCAGGATCTGGTCTCTGAGTTTCCCTTGGATGACTCCTGGTGTTCCATTATAAAGATGAAGGAAGCACTTGGACACACTGTCACCACTTTAAAAAACCCCAAAAGCCACTGAAAATGCAGATACTGCTCTAGGTCTTAAATTATTCTCTCTATTCTGATACATGTGCCAGAAAGCTGGCTCGCTGTTCAAGCCCTAACAGTTGGCCATAATAAAAGACATTACTTCTTCCTGTGATCCTTACCTCTCTTGTAGCCTTACAGAGGAAGGTAACAGCTACAAGAACATTGCTCCTACTAAATTATTAGATATTAATACTGTTTATGTGTTCTTTCCTGGGCGCTCAGCTGCCTCCTCCTTTCCGTGGGTAATGGTTATCCCCAGGGATACATCTGTGGCTTAGTTTGAAATGTGTCAGCCTTAAAAATGTGAGAAGGGCAGCTCAGTTTGGTGTTGCAAACATGACACAGAAACACAGCCCAAATCAGGAGGTTTTGGCTTTGCAATGAGGTTGTTTCTTGAACAAAAGTCACCTCTGTACATGAGGCAAGAGCTTGGGAACCTTGGTCTTTTGTTGGCATAGCAAAGTCCAAGGAGGCAATTTGCAAAGGGAAATCCTGCCCAGGGCAGCATGATGGGTGTCCTGTGGTGCTCCACATTTTAGCAATGTTGGTGTTCCTCATTACCCCCAGAGCCTGTTGTTGTCTGGGTGCTGAGGTGCAGCTGAAAGCACCCTCAGGGAAGGATGATGCTATGTCCCCTGGTCCCTTACAGAATCACAGAATTGTTAAGGTTGGAAAAGACCTCTAAGATAATTGATCAGATCCTGGTTCCTTTTCTTTCCATCCATCAAAGACTCTGCTCCTTAAGACCTTTCTCATTTGGAGTGAGGAATGAGCTCTTCACCAATGACAACAACAAACATTGTAGAAACATTGTAAACCAGAAATCCTTCTTTATCAGAGTGACAGGACTTCAGCCCCTGGGATTTGGTCAGAGAAAAGCAATGTTCTCTCGTGCTCCTCACCCACAAACCTCCCAGTCTGCCCTCCACAACTGGAAATGTGGAATTGCTGAATATGAGCACTGGCAAGAACTACAAGTACCCCATCATAAAGTTCAGGCTATCCACTTTACTGCACAGTAATCTGTTTTACTACTTGTATTATAGTGACAGAATTGTTTTCTGCAACCTAGTTCAGATTAAGAAACTGGAGGATAAGACACATTAACTTCTGTAATATATATTGCCAGAGCCTTGACTGGTATAAAACAGCTTCCTGGGGGAATTAAGCAGAGAGCGAAGAGCAGAAACAGCCTCAGCTGCTGATTTTCAGTCTTAGTCTGAGAAACTAGAACTGCTCTAGTGCTACAAGCTAAAGCCTCGGGTGGCACTGTAAATTTGCATCCGTGCTGTCAAAGTCAACACAGCTTCTCCAGTGGAGATTTGGGTTATTTAATGTATTTTCAGAAAATCAGCTTCATTTGCATTATTTATGAAATGCAAACATAAGCTCTCTTACACAGTGAGCTGCACATCCCAAAAGCAAGTCCCTACACCAGTGAGCATGACAAGGAAACCAGAACCTATTTCCTGGGGATGTTGCAGACAAAAGCTGTAGTCAGTGGAAGCATCACCTTCTGAATGCCCTGCCAAGGCCCCAGGGCATCCCAGCTGCCTCGAGATCCCGGGACAGGGAGTTGGGAGTCCATCAAAGGGTCAGTCCTAGTGGGGAACATCCCTATGCCCGGATAACAACCCTGCTGCCCTGAGTCCTGGCTCTGAGAGCCACAGCACAGTCCAGAGACAAGGCCAGCACTGGGAAGAGGATGGCCTTTTCTGAGGACAACAGAGCAAACAGCATGGCCTGTGCAGACTTGAGGAGAGCTTTTGATCCAGGTGGCCACCTTCCAAACTACTGCCATTTACTGCTGCTGGAGCAGGGGGAAGGGGTGTGAGGCAAGTTTGGGGGTTTCCTTCTGAGGCTGTGATGCCCACACCTGACACCGGCAAATGCACCACTGGCCCTTCCAGCCCCTCAGGATATGAACTTGATGCCTCACATAGGGGGAGATGCTCAGTGCCCCCAGCACAGCTCCATAGCTGCAGACTGCACCCCCTGCACATCTACTCTGTGTCAGTTCTGCCTCACCATTGATTTGGGAAAGGAAGGGAATAGACAAGCCATGGCAGTATTCAGCAATGCTATTAATTACTCAGTTACTAAAAGTTTGGCATTTTTAGAATTTCTTCTTTTTTTTCAGAGTAATTAGCAAAAATCAAGTGTTAAACTATTTTATATTTTTTCAGCCAAGTAAATCAAACTTTGCCACAGAGGCAGTAACAGTTTTAACAGGCACTGCAGCAGAGCCAGACTTGAGCAGCTCACAGGAACCATCCTTGAACGAGAATTTCCAAATCACTGGAGTTGTTCATAAGTTAAACCTGCTCTGGCATTAAATGCCCAGTCAATCAAATCAGATGTGTTAATATGCTCTTGGGTACGGGCATTTCATTTGCTCTGTGTTCTGCAAATTCCCCCCATAGCCCTGTCTGCAGCCCCCAAGTAACTTGGTGTCTCAGCCTGCGGAGAGAGGGAGGATCAAACTAGCATCAATTTTATTCCAGAGCAGAGCAGAAGAAGGGAGGACTGATAAATGGACATAACTCTGAGCAACTGCAAGTGGGAAAGTACAAAGGTACAACTGCCTTCAATTAAATCTAACGGTCTTAGATTAACAGTGTTTTACCATCCCCTGCATTACATGTAATAACATAAGGGAGGATGAAGCTAAAAAACCGTGCAAAAAGGCAGGGGATACTCAATAATTGGGATAAAAGTCCATTACAACATCCCAGGTACAGAGTGCATGGCACTGGCTTATAACTGGGAGAGACAGAGAAGGAGGTGGGTTGAAAAGCGAGCAGATGGAAGGGGGCAGAGGTGATTGGCCATGACCTGCACCCTGAGAGGCCCAAGGGCTCCATCTCTGTCTCTGGGAGCAACCCTGCCAGGTGCAGGGGTAACCTGCAGAGCGTGTTCCTCACTCGATCATGCTCAGGCACCAAAGCATCTCTTCCATATCGGGGAAGAGGACAACATTTTTTTATTGGAAGAAAAAGAAAAGCTGCCAACAACCCACAGAGGCAGCCAGGGAGCCCCCAGCCCACTGTGCTACTTTGTCACATTTAGTGCAGTGTAACTGAACAGGGAATGGGACAACAGCACTGGCTCAAGCAGAGGATTTCTCCTTCTACGCCACCCCTTGGGTTTTGCCCTCCAAGTGCTCCACTTGTGGGTTCTCAAATAGGAACTCAGCTCCTACAGAGCTGTTCTCTGTGGAACCAAGCCTTCACAGTGGGTTACAACAGAGTCCATTACAGTAGGCTCTGTACAATGCACCTTTACTTTCATCAGGAACTGTGCTATCCAAAAACCACTACAATCCATTATTAAGAAAAAAAATCCCTTTGTTAAAACAAAGAATATTTTCAAAATTGCTTTAATAGCCAAGATCAACGTTGATGAAGTTTCCTGCAATCCCAGAGCATGGTTCCTGTCTACCTCCCATTGCAGATTTAATCAAGGGCAGCCCAAGTTTTTCATTGAGTCATGAAAGGGATATCAAAGCCATAAAGAAGAGCAATGTTATGTGCACTGCTTTACAACTGATAAGAACGACTGGCTCTGGCGATTTCATCACTGTGATTATAAGCTGCCACAATAAACAAGCAGCTACTTCATTTATTACTCTATTCTATGCTCAGCTCTGGCTGGCTGAAGCCCAGACCCAGCTATTTCACACCAGCCTATCCTCAGGGCTTTGTCCCTGATGCCCATGGAAATTTTTCATTGGTAATCTTCTGTTTTCTGGGTAGGTGTCCACAACTGCAACCCTCAGCAATGTGCTGAGTCTCAGCCCTGCTGGTTGGTACTTGACAGTCTCTTGTTCGCAAAGTTACTGAGTTGTGTCAAAATAAGGCAGAAGGATGCCAGTGTTGCCCATCCCATTGCCACTTGGATACAGGGAATGGGGCAGGTGGTGCCTTTTGGGGAATAGAGTTGCTGTGTGACAGGACCAAGGCCACGTTTTGTTCACAGTGTCAGAGAAAGCCCCTGATGTGCAGCCTGTGGCTGACAGTGTCCTGCGGAAGGGGATGCAGCACACACCATACTGTGCCTCAGCCTCTGGTGCACAGAGGACCTTGTGGGTCTTGCATAACACTGTGCCTGTATTAGTGGAACATGCCCTGTTTTGAAAAGCAAACAAAGGTGCTGCAATCCCAACTGGAAATTGGGAATGTCA
This sequence comes from Sakesphorus luctuosus, assembly GCA_013396695.1. Taxonomy (NCBI): domain Eukaryota; kingdom Metazoa; phylum Chordata; class Aves; order Passeriformes; family Thamnophilidae; genus Sakesphorus; species Sakesphorus luctuosus. Next base: position 2,358,768 of record VWZD01003138.1, read on the forward strand.
GCACCAAACTGGTCACAGATCACATTTTCAAAGACATTTGGGGACCCCCACAGGCCAAAAAAGCACCCAGAATGGTCAAAAGAATCTTGCACCCACTGAGCCCAGTGGGCCATCTCAACCAACATCAACTTACTCAAAAAAAAAAAAATTCCCCTTAGACTCCACATATGACTTGTTTGCCTGAGCACACGTTTGGAAACGATCAGAAAGCAAAGCTGGGGATGGTGTCGGTGCACACGGACACCGCTGCTGCTGTCCCTCTCCACTGGCCCAGAGCGCAGAGTTCTGGCTCCTTTCTGCTTTCACTCCGCGCCGCGGGGCTGGTGCAGGACCACTCACCTGCGCCGTACGTCGTGGCCAACATGATAGAGGAGATCCACGCCACCTCGCTATAGGACGTGCCAAAGAAATCCTGGATTTCTTTGAAGAAGATGGCTAAGCCCTTGGGAAAGGCATACGCGAAGCCGATCGACACGAACGCTCCGAACACGACCATCCAGCCCCAGCCGCCGTCCGGCGGGACCGGCGCTCGCCCCGCGCTGATGGGGGGCGGCATGGTCGGGGGGCGAGGGGCGCCCACGCTCCTCGGGGAGCCCTGGAATACAAAGTGCAGAGTTCTCGGGTCAGGACGCTGTTCCCTTGGACTTCTAGTCCCGGGATGCTGCTCCCTTGGACTTCTAGACTCAGGGTGCTGCTGCTCCAGACCCCTGTCCTGCAGTGCTGCTCCTTAGCCCGGAATGCTGTTATCCAGGTCCCAGGGTGCTGCTTTCCCACTCCTGGAATGCTGTTATCCCAGTGGCAGAGTGCGGCTCCCCTGGGCCCCCAGTCCCGGGGTGCTGCTCCCCCTGACCCCAGCCTCACAGGTTGCGGCCGCACCAACACACCTTCAGCCTAATGAGTCCCGTCCCGTGCCGAGCCCACCCGAGCCGTTCGCGTGGCCATTTAACGCCAAGCCCACGGGCCCCGTGTCACCGGCCCGCTGGCAGCGGTGCTGGGAGGAGCGGGACGGTGCAGAAATGCCACGTGGAATTGGGTAAAACCAGAAACAGCGGCTCCAGCCCGGGGCACCGCCCCGCTCGTGCCTGCCCAGCCCTCTGGACAGGCGTGTGACGCGGGACCCGCACCCTCCGCACCTCGACCCACCTGCGGAGCGCGGCGCCGGCACCGCGGGACGGGACAGACGGGAGGGAAGCAGGGCCCGCCCGCCCCGGCGGACGGGACACGCACCAAACCTCCTCCGGGAGCTACATCTCTTTCCGCTTCTCCCCTTCCCCTGTGTTTTCCTCGCCCCTCGCGCTTGCAGCAGCACCAGCCACCCCGCGGGCGTTAATTAGACCACCCTCAGTTACTTCAAGCAAATTGTTCTTCCTCCCCATCCAACCCCGCTGTGTTTCGATCAGCATCCCTCTTCTTTTATTCTCAATATCAAGTTGCAGGCTGCTCTCCTGCCTTGAGATCACTTCATGATCATAAAAAAAAAACAAAATGGAAAGCGACTTTTTACACAGACAGAGGGGGATATGACAAGAGGGAACGGTTTTACAGTGAAAGAGGGGAGACTTCGGTTAGATATTGGGAGGATATTGCTCACTATGGGGGTGGTGAGGCCCTGGCACAGGTTGCCCGGGGAAGCTGTGGCTCCCTCATCCCTGGAAGTGTTCAAGACCAGATGGATGGGGCTTTCAGCAACCTGGTCTAGTGGAAGGTGTCTCTGTCCATGGCAGGAAGCAGGAACATGATGATATTTAAGGTCTCTTCCAACCAATTCCCATTTTTCTACATGCATAATGAAGCCAGAACAGAGGGGAGGGGAATCAAGGCCTCGCTCTGTAGTTTTCCTGGCACAGTTAATCCAGAGCTTTAAAATCTTCTCACAACCCATCCATAAGATGTTTTATTACTGCCATTTCTTTCTTCCTATAAAACTAAGTAAACTCAAAATGACCAGAAGACCTTTGCTCCCAGGTGTGGGGTCACAGTGTGATGACGTGGAGAGCTTTGTTGTGGTACAGCTCTGACCCACTTTATGGGATGTAAGGATACTGACATTCACAATTGTTTCAGCAACTGGTTTCTGTGTTCTGCCAAAATTAAATAAGCACAGCTGAGATTGAACTTGGCACGTCCTTAGCAACAGCATGGGAGATGGGAGGGCAGAAGGAAACACCCAGGAGCAGAGGGATGAAAAGGCAGGTACAACTCAAGCCATGGAAGCTCCAACTCCCAGCTGCAAGATGAGAATTTCCTTTAGAAATACTAAATTGGGTGTCATGCTAAAGAATGTCCCCTGCAGGACAGCCTTAAGTAAATGTTCACACAAATTGGGGACAAACTCAAAACTGGAGCAGGAAACCAGTTGCAGCAGGAGATACTGGGGGCAAACAAATGATTTCTAAAGATGTCTAAACACGATTAGTCTTTGCACTCACATTGCTGCTCTAAAGAGAATCTCACAAGCAAAGCACAACAGCCTGAATGCAGAGGATGGGAGGACTGACAGTACAAATCCTGGGCTCACTCGGTCAAGAAAGACTTCCTAGCAATTTAGGGAGTCTTGGGCTCCTCTCACAGTCACTGCCTCTGCCCATGCTCCCCCTCCATTTCATGAGCACACTGTCCCCCATGGCTGGGCTCTGCTCCCTCATCCACTGACAGCAGTCACTTCCTGGAGGGCAGGTTTTTAATTTGCTGGCAAGCAGCAACAAAATTGATTAAAATTGCAAAGTACCTTTTCAAATGAGTCATTTCCCTATCACAGTGCTCCATGTAAATAAGTGACTGCCAGTGTATTCCCAGAGCTCCGCTCCAGAGCTGTTGAAAGAAGAGAGCCAAACTAGGAAAAGGGGCCAGGAGCAAGGCAGAATCTACATCTCTTCCTCTCACCCAAAAAGGGCCCACTTTCCAATCTTTGCAAAGCTTTCTGTGACAGTTCCCATGTTGTGAATTTTTAAATCAATTGAACTAACATCCTTCAGTTACTGAAGCCCAAAGTTTGTTGAACAATATTTAAAATCTCAGAATGGTTTGGATAAGAACAGATCAACTCCCTGCCATGGGTGGGGACACCTCCCACTAGACCAGGTTACTCAAAGTCCTTTACAACCTGTCCTTGGACACTTCCAGGGGTGAGGCATCCACAGCTTGTCTGGGCAACCTGTGCCAGGGCCTCACCAATCTCATAGAAGAAAAAAAAAAGTGGGGATGAAAAAACCCTGGGCTCCCTCAGGAATGGAAAGCATTCCTATTTATTCTCAGTAGACCCCTTTGGTATTTGGAAATAATTTTATTCAAAGGCTTTAATGCAAAGCATTTATGACAGCCAAATTTAGGAGCTACAACTGAAAACTCCATGTTTTTCCTTTGTTGAGTCTTTGAGAGTCAATTAGAAGCTTTAGAAATTGCTTCCACCTTGAAAAAAAATCTGTTCCTAGTTCTGCTGCACAAAACCAGCATCTGGTAAGTGAACACTGAAAGAAGTAGCTGTGCACTTCTTTAAAGCATCTGTGACTCTCACTTCCATGGCACACCCCATTTCTCAAAACTACTCCATTGTCATGTTCCATTTGCTCAAAAAACGCAGCAGCAGTGAAATGCAATCCATAACCACAGCAAAAATGGAGCTCCTGAATTAATGAATGAGGTTACAGGCAGCAACTGTCTGCAAAACCAAAGGGTTGGACCTCACAGCCCAGGATGCAGTATGGTCTGTTCCCTCAGTGCAATGTCTTAGGAGAGAAAAATCACAGTCCTCCAAGAATAGGCCCACACGTTTATGTGCTTAATGACATTAACTTTTTCAAGGGATCAATCCACACTAATAAAGGAACAGATTTCAATTCAGCAAAATTGTAGACTGTGGACCCCAAGATGCCACCATGAAGTGCCAGCTGAGGGACAAGAGCAGCAGTTCCTTCCCCTGGTGAGTGCAGAATTTCCCTTATACCCCACGTTCTCCTCACCACTGAGCATGACCAGGCTGATAAAACACATTCCTCAGTATTTATTATTTTCCTCAGTGGTAAATCTTTGAATGCTGGAGCTCTTGTGTTCCTCCACAAGACCTCCAGCATTCAGGGATTTACCACTAATAGTTTCATGCTTGAGGTTTTAATTAAAGGGAACCTAACTCTGGCTGGTGCTCCTGGGGCACTGAGCAGCAGGAGGGGTGCAAGCAGCACCCACATGTTCTCCAAGTGGGACACATGGCCAATCCACATCCCTTACATCTCTATGGCTATCTGGGGAGGAGCTTTAATTTCTATGCAGCCCATTTGCTGCTGTGTGAGTTGTTCTGCTGCAGGCAGAGCCACCAGCCCCTCACAGCCCTGCAGCTGGAGAATGGATTACACTGCATGGAGCCAGGTGGTGTTGGTGCTGACAGTGCTTGAAACCACCCAGGACCCTGGCAGAGCCTCATGGCTTTGCCTTTCACTGAGTAATGTTTTACAAGGGAGTCAAGGAGAGGTCAAAATAGGAAGTTATGAAATGTCAAACTTGCTTTTTGCTAAACCCCAGTATTAACAGTGGGAAGGCCAGACAGGCAGAAGGACTCATATGACATGAAATAAGTCTCTCCAGAGCCAGCAAACCTCTTAGATGGCCCCAGCCCTGTATCTGTGCCATCAAACCAGCCAGGTGCATGAAGCATCACTGTGGGATGAGCTGGTTTCCTGGAGACAACAGAATAAACCAAGCAGTAACTTCACTACTTCTGTTTTTCCCCTGTTGCAGGAGTTTAATCAGCAGCCCAAACCAAAGCATTTTTTTGGTAGAAAGATGGTGACAATTAATCTAAATCTAATAACTGGAATGTTTTCACTGGGGAATTAAAACAAATTATTCTTTTGCTATTGCATCTTTGTCTCATTTACATTTTAATCCCAGAAGGATCTTCCTCTGTTATATTTGGAAAATGACTGCATAGAAAGGGAAAAACAACATGGTTGAAAGTACTTAAAGATGCATCCAGAATTTAGCTATTAACTTTTACGGCAGAAATCTGACTGTGCCAAGCCCTAAATGGCTGAAAATTAGGAAAAATACTGTGGCTTTTTCTAAACACTGCTGAATGCAGAGCCTGGTGCTATTTCAGATTGTGCACACAAGGACAGGCAAACAGCTGGGGCAGAAGGTTGTGTTGAAGGTGCAATTACACATTAGCCAGAGCAGAGCAGGTCACTGTCATTTGTACTGGGAGTAGAGAGGACTCTTCCCTTGTGACACTCCATGAGAGAGAAACCTCTGCCTTCCACCCTATGGCTCTCCATTGGCAGACTCCAGCTTTGTTGTCCTTGCTGTGAGCTTTTACCACAGAATAATGAGTTCATATCTTTTTGCTCAAGGTAAACACATAGCAAATAAAGGTACTTCAGTGCTGTCAAAGTAAAATCAGTTTGATAACCCACCTTATTCCAGTCTGTCTTATCTACCTTGCCTGCCCATGACTTCTGATGGAAATATTCTTGTGAGAGTTTCTTTACTTCAGTGAAAAGGAAGCAGATGAATAAAAATCTGCAGCATAGACTGTCAAAACTAACCCAAGGAATTGTGACACATCCAACCCCTCCACCAGCACCATCTCCAAGGCATGGCCCCCAGCAGCTGTGCTACATGTGGGTTCAGAAGATGACTGCAGTCTCCAGCCCATCTTCAAGTAAATCTTCAAAGAGCTGTCAACAGGGCAGAAAGAGGATCAACTGCCTCAGGGCTGCTTCAGAAAGGGGGAGAGCTCTAGATCTCATTAATAATCTCATGATGTCAGAGAGGAGAGATGCTGCAGGGCCACTACGAAGGGAGATTCCCACTGCAGAGCAGCAAAAACCTGGAACTGCAGTGTTGACTATGCCTGAAACAAAGGTCAGTGGCTCAGGGACATGGAGATGTCACACCAGTTTGCAAGTAACCTCTGGGACACTGCTGTTTGCAGATCATAGTACTCTGAGTCATAATAGAATGCAGGTGTTTTCCCCAAAAAATTAACCCCACCTCACCCAAGTTTTCAGGTATTGGAGAGATAGTCAATTAAACCTACAGAAAAATATCATAAAGAGGTAGCTGGGGCTTTTTTGTTTGGTTGGTTTTTTCCCCCATCAAATAAAACTTGGACCAGTGACTGTAACTCCATGAGGGCTTCTGCTTTTGACATGAGTTTCCCCAGGAAATCTTCCTGTGGGACTGCAGCATTCTGGGAGCAGGTACTGCTGTTTGCTGCAGTTGTGGACACCTTGGATCTGCTTCAAGGACAAGGATGCACTGAGCAGAAGCCAATCTCATCTGGCTTCTCACCACACAGGACTCATCACCAGTGGGGCTGCTGGGCATTGAGAGAGTGGGTGGGAAGCAGGAGGGCAGGATCAAGGCTGCAGCTGCTCTGCACATAACCAGATCCTCTTGGTGGGGTGGAAGAAACCCAGCAAGCTCCTTATTAGCCTTCAAATTCAGTTAAATGCTGGGATATGGAAACAACAGGCAGACTCACACCTGGGAAGAGTGGAGTGGTGCAGGTAGCTGTGTGTAACATCACTGTGCCCTTATCACAGGGTGATGCAATGCACAGTATTGCTGTAGGTAAACTCGGCCTGGCTCCTGTGCCTGAATTTTCTGTTGCTTTGTCCTCCTGGCTGACCCCTTGATCTGATCAACCAGATCAAGCACAATGCTTTAGTATTAACCTTCAAGGTCTTGTAGAGATAGTTCTTTAGGAACTTGTTGAACTTTTGATGTTGTTCATCCATGTTACCCCACAAGATAAAACAGGGAGACTTTTTAGTTCAAGTGTAGTATTTACTCAAAGCTTGCTGCAATCCTGGGTTTACAGAGTGGCCTTCCCAAGAGCCCCCAAAATGCCACAGAAATGACTCCTTATACGACAGGCTTCAAAGATGCACCTATTATCTGGATCAAGTTTACAAGGCACTCCATCACTTCACATTCCTGAAGATCTTTGGAAAAGCCCTTTTTCCCCAGCGCCGTGCTTGGGGCTCAAATTTGCCAGGTTTCCAGTGCTATAGTTCAGCAGATCAGGCTTTGCAGCTGACAGATGAAACCCTGGCTTCACTAAAGGTGATGGCAAGGTGCCTGCTGACTTCAGTGCAGCTCAAGCTTCACCCAGAAATGGTATTCAATGGTTGTTGAAAAATTTTTTTCTAATTACTCTAGTCCAAAGAAACACATGCTGTCCCAAACAACTACTTTGTATACTGGAAGTTGTAGTACCTCTAAATATTGTAAAATGATGGTTTGGGTTTGAAGGGATCCCCTGCATTCCCTCAGTCATTCTGGGTAGGCTTTGCTGGTGCTTTTCTCCCCCCTCAAACACAGTGTGCAGCTTCACTGGATGCTACAGAATTGCTGTAGGCTTATGCTGCTGGAGCTGAAAGGAAGATCAAACTGAGTATTCAATTACTTATTCACTCAAAGATATTTATTCCCTGAGATGAAACTCCTAAATCTGTTATTATTGCCATTCCTTCTTCTATTACTACTAGCATGCTGCTGCTTTCAGATCTATGGAGATGTCAACACCATTTACTGGAAGCAACAACTGAAAGATGAGAACATGACAGGGAAATGTTTAGAATTATGAATCATTGGCAAGAACAGAGGACACAACTGATCTTCCTTAATTCTAGAAGAGTCTGTAATCATTACACAGGGATTCTTCCAAAGACTTATGTTTTCCCGAGATCTATTTCTTTCATAGGTTGATTGGGGGTTTTTTAAACCCAGAGGCTGCAGTGATTTAAAAACTGAGGGATGTGAAGAGCAACAGCTACCATAGCACAGCCAGAACACCCCAAGAGGAAAAGTGCTCTTGGCAGCAATGAACACAGGTATTTGTGAAAGGGACAGGACCCCCCCTACTAGCACTGAGTTCTTAGTCCAAAGTCTGTGTGAAGGTAAACGCAGTGCTGAAAGAGAAAACTGAACTTGTTTCATAGCATCTCACAATTTTTGCTTGTGCTGACACCCTCCTGTTGTTCCATGTGGCACTTGCACACATGACTGTAGTTCACAATGACAGCTCTGCAGCAATAAGATTTCATAAAAGTTTGTATTCAAAGATGAGAAGATCAGTGCTGAAAGCCATAAGTTTTATACTGTAATGGCTCCTTCCCCCATCACAATCACTGACAGCAGTTCCCTTGCTGTGCTGTCCTCTGTATCCTTGTCCAGGTGTCGAGGGCCCCAGCTCAGGGAATATAGAGAATGAAAAGCCAGAAATCTCAGCGACTCTGAGACATGTCCAGCATCTGGTGCTCAGTTTCAGACATCCAGCTTTCAGAGGGTCCTGAACAGCCACCCTGAGGAAATGAGCCCTCTAAATGAATCTCCCTTCAGTCCCTCTCTCTGACTCTGTCAGCCCTTCTCAGCTCCTGATATGAAACCACCAGAGCCAAACAGCAGCCAGAGGGTACACATTCATTGTTTCAAGGGGAAATCAGTGCTCAGCAGAGCTTCTGATTGAATCCCCCTGGAAGTGAACTCTTCTGTCTATCTGCAGCTGCAGACCATGGCACAGAGAGACCAATGAAGCTGCTTCTCTGCTTGGCTGATCAGCTCCAGCCAGACCTGAAAAGGCACTTTCTGCAAGAGGGGAAACAGCTCATCCTTCACAGCTCCCTGGTCATGTACATCTCCTTTCACCTTAATCCATTCCATATTAGATGACAAGACATCTCCTTTTCTTTATTGCTGTATAAAACCAGTTCCCAAAGTACATGAGTGAATGAGACTTCTGTACACAGGGTGTACCCAATGTTTGCAGTGCATGACCAGGAAGCCTCCAAACCACTCTGTCCTGCAGGCAAGGGGGTACCAGGAGAATCCCTCCATCTACAAGCTTTTTTGTAGTAGTCTTCCCAAAAGTGTGTGCCAGTGACCTTGTTTGAGGAAGAATACATGTTTGGGTAGATGTGAGTTGTGTGCCTATTCTTGTATTCTTAAGTGCTAATCCTTTTACCTTTCACCCTTGCAAAACAAACTAAGAACCATCAGAGATCTGCTCAGAGCCCAGAATTAACCATCAGCATATGAACCTCAAAGGCATTAGCAAACAAAGTCCTCTACTAACTATTAACAGCAACATACACACTGGCTAATCAGATCAAAGTGACAGACTGATACCTGGCACCAGCACCTGAACAAAACATCCCTCTGAGAATATTCACTTGATGATTTCATTATGAGGACAAGAGATACCTTCCCACAACAGCAACTTCTACAGCCAAAGTACAAGAAAAAAATCCAATGAACATTTTAACTTAAAGTAACCAGTGAACATTTTTGTTCTTTCAGAAAGATTCTGAAGAGAAATGTCAGAAACATCATCCCTTAATTATTTGCGGCAAAGTTTTAGCACCACATTTAGGGAAAAACATATTTGAATACAATCTCAATATATACATGCACATATCCCATGTCTGTTCATCAGCAAAGCTCGGATTTCAAGTTTCCGGCAACTTCTCTACAATCAGGAGTGCAAGAGACACATATTTGTTTCAAAAAGAAAGACAAGAATAGAAACAGAACAAAAAGCAATACTAAGTATGCTGAAATAACTGCCCAAGACTCAAATAATTCCACCATGGCCAAGACTCCACCCACACAGAGCAAGATTTCTGATGAAATAATAATTGATGACTTCATATATGTTGTCAATAAAATACTCAGCACTACTCGTTTTCTCAGTTTTGCCAATGTACATAATCAGAAAACAGAAAGGCAAACTTGCAGTTAGCACTTTTCAAGAACTTTCTCAAAGAAATACATTCTCCCCTTCTGGTGTAGAGATGAGACCACCTCCTTCCCAAAGGAAAACACGGTCTTGCTTCACTTACCTCCTCCATAGGTAGTAGCACACATGATGGATGTTGTCCATGCAATCTGGCTGTAGGAGATGCTAAAAATAGCCTGGAGCTCTTTAAAGTAGATTGTGAAAGCTTTAGGAAAGGTATATGCAAACCCAATTGAGATGGAGGCTCCAAACACCACGGCCCAGCCCCATCCACCGTCAGGGGGGACATAGCCCAGGTCTGAAAGGACTGGAGGAGACATGGTCAGAGCGGATTTCAGAGCAAAACCCTCTTCCCAGCGTCCTGCAGAACAGAGATACGTGTGTTATATGGAATATGCATATAGTGTAAGCAGGCATCATTTCAAAGCACAATTAAATAATTTACAGGTACAGAGGATCACCCCCTCTTGAACCTTTGATCTTTCTGGTGCCTGTTAACAGTTCTCCTGTTCAATTTGAACACAACCAAGATCACCTTTATCCCTCCAATAACCCTGTCTAGGCCTTCCACCTGTATTTTAAATACATACCCTCAAAATACTCCCATGGCCTCCATGTTCAGGGACGAACCTCAGTCACAACTGAAGTCAATGCCTCCATTTTCTGTTCTTTCCCACATCCAGCCAGTGGCTTGGTGTCTCACTTCAGGAGATAACTTGTGGAGGTAATTTCTGTCACAGTCCCTCTGGACAGAACCAGGTGCTCCAGTTGTCCTGTTTTTAGAGTAAACGCTTCACTGTGTGTCTTTTAGATGAGGGTGGAAATCCTCATAGTTTGAGGTTATTCCTGCTTAAAAGAACAATTCTCATGATATGAGCAGCAGATGAACAGCCCCTTTGTGTCCAGCCCTGTGTTCTGCAGGGGGACAATGCTCTCCTGGCTGTTTGCTTCCCTCAGACCAACAACCAAACTGAGCAGCTGCTTACAAAGGGGTTGAAGTTTCTTTCTACTTAGGGGCAGCAATTCCACTTATGCCTGTTGCCTGCCAGGTTAGCAGATTATGCTCAGGAGCAACACAGATCAAAGAGGGCATTCACTCATTTGCATTCTTCCCATTTTCTTTGGCCATTAAAATAAAATGAGGGTAAAAAGGAAAAAAGTAAAACCTACATGCCTCTCAGGAGTTAATCCACAAGCCTTCTATCAAGGTCAAGGTATTAAACCAGAGGGGAGAGGAGTAGGTCCCACAGCAGAGGGTGGCACCTGCATCTTTTTGGACAAAAGGTGGTTTTGTGCCTCTATATATTGCAAACTCAGAAACAAGAGAGGCTGACAGGAAAAGGCATTGTCAGAGCTAACGGGAAATAGCAGGCACATCTGGGAACATTTTGCTGAACCTTAGAGGCAGCAGTCAGCTAGCTAGGGAGAGACAGAGCTTTACTTATCTTGTAAAAAAAAATCCCCAATAAACTAAAAAACAAAACCTAAAAGTCTGCACCACAGGAAAACTACAGTACAATCTGCAACTATTTGAGAGTGCATTGGGGACATCAGCACTAAGGAGAACCATTCTCTTATGGGGCATTGCCCCTTCACTACCACCCTCTTAGCCATAACTTTGTAATTTGAAAGTGAGAGTTGCCTTTGTATAGCCATGATCTGGCACAAATTTACTTGTTGACTCTCTCACTTTATCTCACTTTTCTTTTTGTGAAGTTATGCAAGTCTGGACTACCCATTTCTCCTCTTACCATTCCCTATAGGCTTCCTGCTTTTTTCCCATTACTTTATTTGGACTTACTTAGTCATTAGTCACATCTGGATCTTCTCTCTCCACTATTCTTCCCTCCTCTTCAGGAGACTGAGGCTACTAACAACGTCAAAATAAAGAAATTTTATGTCTCTTGCACAATCAAGGCCCTTACATTTCAGCCCAGCTGATATTGCCATCTTCCTTCCCTGATTTATTGAATTGCTGTCTTTTGGAACCAACACACAATCACAATCTGCATTCTGTAAATCAGATCAGCGGGGCACTATTCTTGGATTATACAACTATTTTCTACAACACTTGCTTTATTCTTTTGGGGCTGTTCTTTTGATAAATGACAGCACAATGACAAATCAAACCCAAGTCTAATGCAGCTTCTCCTGTTGGGCCAGGGACTCCCTGGAGCCAGGTTTCCCTCAACCCAAGCCCCCACACTCCACACACACACACTCACTCACTAACCACTGTCTGTGGGACTGCTCCCTCTCTGGCAGAGGCGGGCACCACTCCGACTCCCTTCCCTTCGGAATGCCAGTGGCTGACTCCCTTGGCAATGACCTGCTCAGCTTTTAAAGCCACCTGCTGACCTCATCCCCCAACCCTGAGATCAAAGATTGAGATCAGAGGCTCTACTCTCAGATGTAAAACCTTTCAGTAACTTGGAACACCCCCTGCCACCCAGCCCCTCACCTTACATCCAAAGGCTGCTGTGTCCCAGAACACCTAACTATTCATGAGCAGGGATGGCCCTTCACCCACAAGGAACAAATCCATTTCCATTTGCAGTGCTTGGAATGTTGGCCTCCCAGGTCTCTGTGGATGTTAATAAATTGACAGATATCACTTTTCCTCATACTTATTAACTTATTCTCCCTTTACAATGTGTTTTTGCAGGCTTTGCTTCCACTCTCCTCAAGGGGATTTTCCATATGGAGATGCCCTGTCTTTGCTCATCCTGCTATGGCAATTTTAACCTTCTGCCTGAAGTTCTCCTGCATGACTCCTGAGTCACCTGAAGTCCTGCATCAGATTGATTTTGATCACACAAGAACAAATGAAGGGGTTCACAAGGCACAGCAACACTTATCAAGGGGCAGATGTAACTCTGGAGCGAGGCCAGAGGGTACAGAAAATTCCTGATTTTTTTACCAGTAACCAAGCAGTTGACTTGGACTAGAGATTGAGCAGTGCCCATAACACGAGTCTGTGCTTTGTGAAGGTTAACGTAACCCAATTTCAGTAGGAATGTTTCCACAAGACTTATGTTGCAAATCCCCATTTGGGGGATTTAAAATATTCCCCTGCCGTGTTTATAATCCAGACACTGCAACACAGTATTTAAGCACAAGAAAAAACAGGAAAAAACTGACTGCAGGTGGGCTAGGACAATGATTTCATCCAATCTGAATAGAAAACTCAGCAGAAAGGTAAAGTGAGACCAAGAGAAAAATGTTCCATCTGAGTAAACTTCATGAGTCAGCATCTCCTGTGGCCCATATTTCCTGCCTTGTAGCCACATGCAGTCATCTACACTTTTTCATTCTGTCCCAGCAGAAATATTTTCCTTGCAAGGACACATTGAATGCTTAAAACCATGCACTGGCTCCTGGTCTGTATTAGAAAAAAGCTGCCAGTGGTGTTCTCACAGCCAGCTCAGATGTTCTCACAAGTACAGGACACAGAACACACACACCTCCCATTTTAAAGGATTTTCTACCAGCCCATTGTAACAGCATGATAAAAAAGTCTCCAATAGTCAAAAGACAGCAAGATAAATTCTGGGAAGAAATCCACTGAGTGCTATTGAACACAGAGATGCTACCTCTGGCACTGCAGATGGCAAATTGCTGGAGCCTGGGGAGTATTGACAGGTAGCTCCATGCTTGTCACCCCAGGCACCCACCATTAATTCACTGTCAGGGAGAGAATTCCAATTGCACGTACCTTGGACTGATGGATCTTATGGTCCAGCTCTTTCTGCCTCACTAGTCATGACTTCTACCAGTCATTCTTTCCTAAAATGTTTTACAACCAGAAATGGAGCAAGCATATCTGGTGCTTTTTCTGTCTTCTAAAAGAAAAAAAAACCTTACAGGCAGTTATAGGTGCTATGGGAATTCATTACAGGTTGCGCAAGGTGCATGTGGCTCCTCTGTGCTCCATCCCATGGATCTGCATGTCGAGGAGGCTGCAATCACACCAGACCTGGAGTTCACAGGAGCCATTTCTTCCAACACTGCACTTTTGGGAATAATGTTAGTGTAAAAACATGACATTGCAAAAGGTGAAATTCCTTTAGATCTCCTTAATAACTTCTACACTTGCAAATAGGTACTTTCTCTTTTGCTTGCAGTTACTCCACAGTTCTTGGCCCTGAGCCTTCTAGACTGGTGCTTTACCAAACCAAAACATGAATATGCCTTTGTTAGATTATGTTGTCCCTCCTTCCATCTCCCTGTTAATAGTAATTGCCTAATTTATAAAGGTTTTCTGCTGATAGTTATTGGGCACTGCAGACACAATAGCAATTCACACTGTTGAAATTGCTCTCCAAAATCACTTTGGAAAGCCTTGGACACCTCCCTTAGTGCCTGAAGCTTGAATGACTAATCCAATGATTCTTTCTTCTTAACACTTGCCCTTCATATATTAGTTTTGATATAAAGTGTGGTGCATCCTTTATTCAAGAAAAACAAAATGCAAATTAGCAGAGAAAATAGAATTTAAGCACTTCACTTATAGGGAGGTTAATTTAATATTCACCAAATACTCCTGCCCCTGAACTTTTCAGAATATATGACGAAATTTGTTATTGAATGAATATGAACTGAATCAGATTGGAAAGGTTTGAAGTGTTTCAAAATTTATCTACAAATCTTTTTCTTTATCATATACCATCTTGACTTTAAAATAATTAATCTAGTGAAATTTAGAACTGAGTTTATGGATAATCAAAAACTAGATATGTATCATTAAAAAAGAAGGGAATCAAAATTTGGCAAAAATGGCATTCACGCTTCTCCCCTTTGGACTGGACATGGTCAGCTTTCTGGGGCAATAAAAGCTGCAGAGCAGAGGTTACATGCAGATCTAAGAGATATGGGAACACAGAAAGCATTCCTTAATATAGATCTATTTGGTACTATTTTGGTTGATGTTTTACAGGTGTGTTATCATTGCTTGCACTCTGTGACACTTAAAGGATCTAAATAAGCACATACTGTCTTGAATGTGTGGAGCTGACCTGTTAAAAGGCAACATCTTGAGGTCATTTGGGCACAGCTTCCTGTCCTGTTAACCTGGTGTGGCTCTCACAGCCAGAGAGAGAGGGAGGGCATAGGAAAAACCATGACCCACTTCTACAGAATTGCATGGAGCAACAGTCTTTCCACACTGGGAAGGCCTCACCATCACCCAGGTACTACCAAGCGGAGGACATTATGCCCTATTTATTTCCCTTTTGTTCCTCTTCAGGCAGATTTATGCATTCTTTACCCAAAGGCATGCAGAAAGCCACGTAGCCCTTCAAAACCAGTCAAACCCAGCCAAATGTTCTCCAAGTGGAGATTTTAGCAATTTTTCACAAGGAAACACAATATTCAGAGTTTTGTGCATGTGCTTAATTACTCTCACTGTCTGCTCCCACACGCACCTCAACTTCTGAGATGGTCCCTGCTTTAAATTACATTTTGTGGAGGGACAAAGCTTTCAAAGTTATAAAGAGTCTGTTCAGATTTGTGTCCCATTAGTTGGCTAAAAAGGAAGGAGATCTCACTACCACCTCCTGAAAGGGAGAGCTGACAAACTCCTTCATTAGGATTCAGAAACTCCACTTGGAGAGATACATTAGAAATCAGTTGGTTTTGATGCTTCTGAAATGACTTGTTAAACAGTAGCTTGGTCACAAACTTTGCTAAAGTTAATAAATACCTGCCTCTTACTGAGGATATTTGCATCATTATTGGTATAAAGTGAAGAAACACAAACAGGAGTGAGGCAGAGGGGACCTTAATGAGATATTAAGAAATGAGGGAGGCTCCAGCTTTGCTGGTCTGACTCTTCCCTCTTTGAGAGGCCCAGAGGGGAGTATGCTATAAAGAGATAAGGAGAAAGGAACAGCTGGGTGGTTATTTCCCCACCTATTGACAGCACACAAGTGCCAAGCTCCCAAGTGAGATACTCCCCTGCATGCAGTACACATGAGTTTTCTTCACAGCTCTGGGGCACAAACCTAGTGGATTAGTTCATTTAAGGAATGCTACTTGGTTTGGGGCGGCGTATGTGTTCCTGTCCTTCAGCAAATGCTTCCAGAATAACATACCTTGCTCCTAAATTGATGTCTGAAATGAAAAACATGCCTAGAAAATAATTCCACCCTCAATCCACAGAGAGAAATAATCTCTCAACTGCCCACCTACCTCTCTCTTGAAAAAACGCAAAAGAAAATCCTCGTGGGCCCTTAGAGGGTATAATCATTTGCATACCTGTGGCTCCTCAGCTCCCTGTTTGCCCTCCTCGTACCTATGTAGGTTAACTTGACCTTGCAAAGTGATCCCATGTGCTGCTTTTATGTCATTGGCATTTTACCATATGCCAAGCACTGAGAGGATTTCACAAGAGCCCCAAGGGAATCTGGGGCACTGGGAGACAATTCATCTATCTGCTCTTCGTCACAAGAGGAAAATAGAAATTAGAGAATCAAAAAACCTGGTTAAACCACTCCTGTCCCTCTTTTGTTCTGACTCTGCTTCCACCTCCTGTGTATGTCCTGTTTACACTTGAGTAATGTCAGAGTTCCTTGTTCATCCAAACAGGCCTCTTGCCCCTTTTTCCTGATTCCTTGCTCATTGGGATGCATCATTTTTGATCCTGGAGGAAGAGATTCTTGAATATCAACCCAACCACTCTTCCCCATAGGGCCTGTTTCCCTGGGATTCCTACAGGAAGATCCCTGCAGAGGCCAAAGTTAGCTCTCCTGAAATCCATGGTTACAATCTTATTGCTGCCCTGCTCCCTCCTCTCCTGATACCAAACTCCACAGTCTCACAGTCACTGCAGCCAAAGCTGTCCCCAACCTTCACATCTCCCACAATTCCTTCCCTGTGTGTTAGCATGAGGTCAAGCAGCATAGCCATTCCCTGTGGGATCCTCAACTTCCTGTGACAGGAATTTGTCATCAGTGCTTTCCAGGGAGCTCCTGGACTGTTTGTGCTTTGCTATGCAGCTTCTCCCGCTTCTCCCCACAAGAACCAGTGCCGGTGACTTACAGGCTGCTTCACACTGTCTGTAAAGCCTCATCCAGTTCCTCCTCCTGCTCAGGCAGTTTGGAGCAAGACCCACAACAGTGTCATCCTTACTAGTCTGCCCTTGGATCCAAGCCCAAAAGCTCCCGACTAACCCAAAGACCGAGCTCAGTAATTCCAAGTGTCACCTCACAAAGAGGTAACTCCACCACAGCACTTGCCTGGTCTGCCTTTCCTGGAGTGCAGCCCTTCCTGCCAACATTCCAGTTCCACAAGCTATCCCACCACATCTCTGCCATCCCACGGAGATCAAAGCCCTGTCACTGCACACAGATGGTGCCAGGAGAGCCTGACAGGAGCAGTGCCTTCCCAAAGAACTCCATGTTGTTTTCCCAGGCTGCCATGACTTGACATCTCGCCTGGTCATTAGACAGTCTCTGGAAGGGAACAAAGGTTCTCAGACAACCAGTATCGAGCACAAGTAGCTCTGCTAAGCAAAAATCACTGCAACAGAAACTACAAATAAAGCTGGAGAGTTTTGCTTAAACAGCTGGAGAGAGGAGGCCTCTTGTTCTCAGCTCTGCAGCAAAGATGCTGGGAAATTCAGTATAAAGCGTTTCAGGGTTTTCCAAGGATGAAAAGCCCTACTTGACATTCCCACTGGGATGTCAGCTCCAGCCAAAGGCAGGGCACAAGGGAAGGGAAGGGAAAGGAAAGAACTTGTCACCTGGGTACAAACAAGTGAGAAGTTAGACCTGAATAGCCACAAGGAACGAGACAAAAAAGCTGAACAAAGGACTTTCCATCTTATAAAAAAAAAAGTGACATTACACACAGGTGAGACAGAAGTGCAGAAAGAACTGAACAAACATCAAAAAGATACATCATTGGATTAATTTTCAGACATTTACTCTACTAAAATGCACACAAGAGATTTATCACAAAACCAGTTGAACTCCACTGTATTTCAACAATAGGTTTATTTTAAGAAACATAACATGACATTAAGTAAAAATGCAAAATTGTGCAATTATGGCAAAATGTTTAAAAATCCACACATTTGCCCTCATAGGACTACAGTACTTCTTACTAACATACCTGAGCACTGAATGTTGGATGCCACTTCTCAACAGCCTTGCGAACAGGGAGCTCTTCGATCTCATGTAGAACATACACACACTGCATGTCTGCTGCACCAAAACTACTTTTACTTATTCTGAATTTTACTGATGGAATCAACTGGAAATTACAAAATGTTTCCTTCTAAAGTAACTAATAATTCTGGAAAAGAGATTCCACTCACCTAAGTCCTTACAATGCTAGAAATTCACTTAATAAAGGGAAATAAATGAATGCAGAAAAAATACCAAATGGGCAAAATGTACAGATTATTGTTCAAATATTATCAGTACCTTTGGTGCAATCTTTTGTTGTTGTTGTTGTTTGTGCTGTGCAAGTTTACTTAAGCCTGACTGTAAAGCAAAACTTTACCAGGAATCTGACTTTCAGCAAAATGTAAAAGCATTTAAGAATTGGCAAAATGTCACAGCTACATTACTGTCTCAACAAACTCCTCATGCAAAAGATTTAGTATATTCTACTCCCACAGCAAGTTCCAGGATTCAGCTTTCAAACACATGACAGACTTGGATCACGCCCTCAGTTTGAATGGTTAAACAGAATGGAGATCTTCGTACTTTAGTGCAGATAAACAAAATTAACAAACCTACTGCAGAATTAACCACAGCATATTGTACTTCTATACATCACATGACCAGTCAACTGCTAACTCAATTCTATTTCATAGTTTCAAGTAATATATTGAAATTTGTTCTACTAAATAAATATAGAAGATTGTCAAAAAGCAGCAAGAAATCTTGTAAATATTCAACCAAGCTTAAAAAAAAACAAAAACAAAACAAAAACAAAGAAACAAGGAAAAAGCTCCATAACACTTTGCAAAAAAAATGGTCTTACACACAAATGCAACACTGTTAGGGAGGGTGCTTCAGAAAGCTTGCAGCTAGAGGCCTACAACAAGCAAAGAGAGCCAGCCAAGGACTAAGGATCATTTAAAAAATTATATTAGTTGTACTTTTCAAAAAACCTCTTATTCTTGGCTAGGCGTGTGTATTAAACTATCCAGAAGAAAACTAAACAAAGAAACAACACACCTCAGCACTGCTGGAAAATGCAGTCTTAGTGAGAATTGCCAAATTCAGGAAAAGTAAAACCACAGGTGCTCGCATTGGAAAGAAGCGTTTGGTGAATCTCTGGAAGGTGAGGTATGTAATGCAAAGAGGCATTTTTATTTTCCTTTTCATTTCACAGTTTCTTGTTTGTTTCTGCCTTTTAAACATTTTGTGCAAGAATTAAGAAATAGAACCAGGAGAGTATTTCCGCACATTAGAAGGATTCCATTTGGGAACAGTAAGACCACATAGAAAACAAACATTATCCAAATCCTCAGCCATGCCAGGGGGATAAACAATGGGCTAAATATTTGGCTGACTGAAATGTCAGCTGTGAAGCCAGATAATGGTGAGCACTTTCAGGCAGTGATGGCCAGTGCCATGTCAAGTTGACTGGTTTACTTAGGTCAGTTGAAGAATATAGGGAAGAGTAAGATAACTTAGAGCTCTGCAAAAATTAGAGCTGTAACAATTAAACCTGGCAAATTACAGCTGATACAAGTTTTAGGATTCATCTTTTCCCTTTTAATTCCAGTTTTCACTAGTGAAGTAGAGGCTGAACTTTCTACTTATTTACTTCTTAAAAATAAGCTAAATGTTAAATACATAGAGAAAAGTGTTGCAATGCATTGGATCCTTATTCTGTAGTTCATCTAAGATTATTTAAGCCATGGACAAGTATGGTCAATTTTGCTTTAATATACTGGATAGTGATGACAGCTCAGTAGTGCAATTTTTCACATCATAGATCAGAATGAAAGAGAAGATATTTGAGGGCTTGACTGCAGAAAGAAAAGAAAAACAACTTGTAAAGTTAAGCCACACTTTTCCAAGTCACTGGAGCACATGCCAACTCTGCACAGAGCACTGCACTTTAGTGGAGACAGAATGAACACTCCACACAAAAAGAAAAAATAAAAGAGAATCAATATTATTAAGGCCATATCCTGTCACCATTCTGTGCAAGAATACCACTGCAGTAAAAATGTTCTGTTAGAAAAGACAACCTGATGACAGGATAGGGCCTGAAGACAGACACATACTCCATGAAAAAACACAGGCTGTCTTAAACAGTAGCAGAAGGCTGGCCCATTTCAGACAAACAAGTATTAAAAATGTACTAGCACCATCAACTTTTGGGTTAAAGCCCTTTATGGGATGAAAAAAAGGTTTTAATCAGTGTTAAAAAAAAAAAAAAAAAACGTTTTTTACAGCACTACATCTATGTGGCAAAAAAACAGGTCTTGGGCAAAGTTTCCCACTATCAATAAGCTCAATTTTAACAAAAATCCACAGACAGGAAGTGGTACAACAACATGAACAGACCTCCATCCGGGGCAAAGGTACTCCACAATCCAATTACAACTTGAGCTTTTCTCCCACATTGTAGTGCACAAACAACATCACAAACATCTTAGCAGACTTCCAAAACAGTACAAAAAGAATGGATCATTGTGAATCAGGATCTACCATTCCTCTCTATGTACTTTCAAACTAAAATAATAATAAAAAAAGCAACAAAACTTAGTGATATTGCCTCAATTTTTACCCGTATTAAAAAAAAAAAAAAAGAGAAAAAAAGAAAAGTCACTTCAACACATCTTGGACATCCTTAGCTATTAATGCTAGATTTTCTTTCACTGTAGTGCATAGTTATCTTGGCTCTTCCACTTAATTTGCTTTTACCACCAAAACACCCCTCTAGTATGACATGATTACCAGAAAAAAAATGCTGATAATTGCACTTTGTAACCTCCTTCTCATTTCCCAGGAAGATATCAGTAAATATGAAACTGAACCAGCAATTCCCTCCCCAGACTGCAACCTTTAAAGAGCACCCATCCCCACATACAAAAAACTGTCTGTTTCAGCTTACAATAAATACTGACAGAATTTCTTTGTTTTCTTTTAAGACATGTTTTCTCTAGCATCAAATTACCACTGAAATCACTAAGGCCTGTTACTGAAAAAAAAAGGAAATTTAAATAACTTTCTGAAGACATTGCGGATACAATTTAGCAACAACACATTCAAAATGCCGGCCCAGATCCCAGAGCTTGTCTGGAGTCTCGTAGACTTTCTGCCACTGGTCAGTAACCTCATCATACTGGTAGAGTGAATTCTTCCTGCTGGTTCTGAAAACATGTTCTTCAACAGTGACTTGAGTAGCTCTGACAAACAGGTGGAGTTTGTTTTTGAGGAGTACGAGTTTTATGTATGGATTAATGGACTGGTCGCATGGGAAGTCTTTTTTCCGAGTCCACTTGTTGAGCTCGATGTCATAGGCCTCCACCGTGAACATGCGCTGGTGGTTCCCGCACGTCCCAGCGATGTAGTAGATGGAGTCGTTGTACACCGTCGCCAAGCCTTGGATTCTAGGCACAGTCATGGGGGTCAGAAACCCCCAGTAATCCTTCTGAGGATCGTAGCAGAGAAAAAACTCCCCTGCAAAGAGAGAGGGAAAACAAAACATAACTTGCGCTTCATTTCCCAGACCAGCAGCTCTGTGGCAATTGAGCTTTCAGGTGAGTTCTGCCACAGGCAGAAGTGCTTGTCCCATTTTTATAAGCCTGGATCCCGTAACTAACACTCCCAGCATCATCCCCTGCTTTCTTTCAAGTGCATTACAAAAATAGGAACAGCATTAGTAAAAACTACTTTGAGTTTCATAGAATCATAGAATGGATTGGGTTGGAAAAGACCTCCGAGATCATCAAGTCCAACCCTTGCTCCAACTCCAGTCCCTTTACCACATCATGGCACTCAGTGTCACGGCCAAGCTCACTTTAAAAACCTCCAGGGATGGGGAATCCACCCCCTCTCTGGGCAGCCCAGTCCAATGCCTGAGCACTCTCTCTGCAAAGAAGTTTTTTCTGCTCTCCAACTTCAATTTCCCCTGGCAGAGCTTGAGCCCCCCGTGCCCCCTTGTCCTATTGCTGAGTGCCTGGGAGAAGAGACCAACCCCCACCTGGTCAGAACTTCCCTTCAGGTAGTTATAGACAGTGATGAGGTCACCTCTGAGCCTCCTCTTTTCTAGGCTAAACACCCCCAGCTCCCTCAGCCTCTCCCCATAGCACTTGTGCTCCAGTCCCTTCACCAGCCCCGTTGCTCTTCTCTGGACCCACTGCAGAAAAAGGAATTTAAAGCACAGCAGAAATACAATATTTTACATATTTTCTAGCCACCCTTTACTACTTCTAAACCATGCATGAGATTGCAGACTTGAAATGTCTGAACTACATTTGTTTTACTCCAATATCTTCAAAACGTGTCATCTACAGACTGGGGAGTCTCAGAATTCACTGCTTGAAAGCTGCAAAACCTGAGGAAAAGAATTGTGCCTTGTACTACACACAGATTCTGAAGCTACTCATAATATCAGGTGGGTGGGTTACATGTTTAGGCTGCTTTGCTCAATAGGAAGGCAGGTGAACACCCACACGAGGGTATCGATTCATTGTGAGCTTTGTGATTAGGTCATAAAACACCTCTGCTGTTCACTGCACAGACTGTAGATAATGGAAGTTTAGATGATCAAAAGCTCATGCTCTGCACACTTGATGAAAAAAACATTGATAAAGACCACCCTGACATTTGCAAAGCCCAGGGGGAGAAGGGCTTAACATTTGCCAAATATTAGCATCATTCAAATCATATATGATTTCACATGGCTATTTTGAGAATTTTAACCAAGCTGCTGTGTGACCAAGCACCTCAAGTATAACAAAGAATATAGAAATGAAACAGCAAAATGGATGGAATGCAGTTTCAGGGATTAACTCTTACAAATAATACTTATTTTGATTATTCAGTTTTGTTCCACAGAGCAACTTCCCGTGATTGATGCTTGCCTTCCATTGGCATTTTCACACTCTAAATTCTTATTAACTACTTCAAACCTATGAGTGTTCTCTAGAAAAATTACTGAAAGCTAACTTCTTCATATTACAGCACAACCCCCAGTTTTGTGTCCCACACTCAAATGGAAAGGTTGCCTCTCTCCCATAACACTGTTCTTTAGAACTAGCACAGGAAGTAGCTTGGTTGTTTATGTGAGCACTCAGCATAAAGCACCGAAGCCCAGAATCAGTGCAGCTCAAGTGTGTAAACAGGATGCACTCTTATTCCATAGGCTATAATAATAATATCCACCTTTTAGAGGCTCTAAGAAACATTTAAAGGATGAACAAACACTCTACTAAGTTCAACATTCTTCAGCATTCCTTTTTAACCATTTAAAGCAGATGTCTGACCCAAGAAACAGAGAGACATTGAGAGAACTTGTTAATGCAACAGAATTATTTAAAGCCATAACTGACAAGAGTCAAACCTGATACAGAAACAAGGGAAGAGGAAGAAAACTCTGCAAATCATGTGGAAGCCCAGGAACACAAAGTCAAGAAATCAGGCTGACTTCTGAAAAGGAACAAGGACCTTACAGGATTACCTATCCTGTTTCCTGTGGTCCAGCTTTGTGTGGAAAGAGACCCAAAGAGGGAGATGGTGTGCATCCAAGACACCAACTTCTGCAGGTATTTACGGAGGTGGTAACTAAGACACCTCCTCCTCCTTTCCTTCCACTGCCTGAGTCTCTTACCACAGCCCCATAGACCAGTCTTAGCATTTTTAAGTGTAGGTTGTATATGGCTCATGCACACACTCAAAAACATAATTTAATGTAACATCTCTATAAGTAAAGAATAAATTATTTGATCCGCTGCCATAATCTTTTCTATTCATTTAAGAATCAATATCTAATACACCAGTAAGTCTGATCACTTACCAGAGAAAAGGATGTAAAGGCAGTACTGTAATTACTGACCAAACAAAGAGCTAGGAATGATGATTTATCTCTTTCTAGTTACTAGAATGATTTTAGAAGGTAGGATAGAGCAGGAAACAAAGACCTACAGTGGTTAATTGACTTTACAAGTCACCAAAAATATAGATACCAGGAATTTCCATAGCTTTAGCCAAACAAAAGGTAAAGCATTTTTCATGGGACAGTAACTTTTCTTCAACATCAGTGCATTTCACCCAGGTAAAGATTTAACATACAATTTTCACAGAAATATTTTGTACTGTACTCTTGACTTAGAACACCACCAAAACTGCCATTTCTGCAATAACTCAATACAATTTAGTGACACATTTCCAGGGCATGAGAATTTAAGCAGCAACCTCCCTCTTCCTGACCCACTGCTCTCCCTTGTTCCCCCCCTACCCCATTGCCCCAAGGGGTTTTCCAAAGTGCCTTGGAAATGAACAGAAATGGACAGATTGAACAACCCCCATGCTCAATAAAACACCACAGAGCCAGTCAAACCACCTTACCCTGCAAAACATAGATGTTATCCTTATATTCCACAGCACTGTGGAACTCCATTGCCACTGGCATGGGACAGACAGCTGTCCAGCAGTTCTCTCGGCTGTCGTAGCACTCCACTGACTTGAGGGAGTTCCGCCCATCTCCTTCATAGACTCTCCCCCCAATAGCATAGAGCTTCCCACAGCAGTGAACCAGCTTGCAGCCTATCCTGGCTCGCAGCAAAGGAGCTTTTGGAATCCACCTATTGCCAGAGTGATCGTACATCCAAAAATCACTCTCCGCCCTGTGGTCGATGGAGACCTCGCTGCTGCTCGGCCTGTAACCCCCCGCAATATAAATATCGTTATCAGGAGACACCAGAATTCCGACCTCCCTCAAGTCATTTGGTGGCTTGCATAGTTTGAACACTCTCCCTGTGACCGAATCTAAACAAGGCACTGTTTGCTTCTTTCCTGAGTGTTTGTGGGCAGCATCAAAGCATATGATCATTTCAGAAGCGGTCATTCCAAGCCGTTGTGTGTAGCCATTGGCACTGGGTTGTCCCTTTTGTACACAGCTTTTGGCCATCGCCTGTGCAAACACGGGAGGGATTTTCTCTAAAAACGTCTCTTCCAACAGAGGCAAACGGATGCATTTGGCAAATATTTCTGGAAGGTGCACTTCTCTCTTATTTTGTTCATGCTCAAACCACCTTATAATGCTGTCATAAACGTGTTCTTCTTTGTCTACATTTAAGTCATCACTGTCAAGGATACTTATCAGTTGGTCTTTTCTCAACTGAAGAAACTCTTGCTCTTTGGTGACACTCAGAAACTTTTTACGGATGTAGTCTTGTGATCTGTCTTTGAGTTCCTGATGGCCGTAGTGATCAGCAAAGATGAACACCCCTATGGAGTTCTGTGGGTCCAAGTGACTGATCATGTATTTAGCACACTGGTCTTGTATGGAAGGGATCTGGAAGATACTGGCTGCAGTGAACAAAGCCTGAACGTTGGCCTCTGTCAGCACCACTCTGGAGGTATATGCGTAGTTCAACACCAAATGCATTGACTCTGCTTCCACACCCACGATCCGCACCTCCTTCTGGGTGCTCTCGGTAAGGCCGCTCGTGAACATCGATCTGCAGAGGGAAACACTCAGCAGGTGATCTGTAATTACCTCCTAACCACAGGTATAAAATTAAATCACACTGTACAGCTGATCCCAATGTCCTCACCTCAGCCCAGATACATTTATTACAGGTGTTCAATTTAGGAACCCACATGGGACAGTTTAAGATCAGCTCTAGACTTTCTGAAACAAAAGCAGCAAGCTGGGACTTCTTGTTTAATTATCTCACTAACCTCATGTTAGAATTCACCACTTTACAAGCAAAGCTCTTGACATATCCAAATCTTTGCACTCAACTTACAGCAAGTTATGTCCATGCATACTCTGGCATGCTAAAATATGTAACTTTAAAAGAAAACAATTAGTTTTAATATGCTGTTACTGTATCCAAGGCACCCTCAATAGAGGAGGCAGTTTTATTTGCTTCAAAATTGTGTGACATTTTCTCCAATGAGACTTTCCTTTGACAAACAGACATAGATAATTTATTGACCTTAAGAGAACCACAAGCTTTACTTGTAGGTGCACCGGATTATCTACAGTTATATAGAATATTAGCACAGGTGTGGGGGGTTTGAATTTTCATTTATATGTTATAATTCTGCTGTTGATCCCCACTAGAACAAGGGAGTGCTGTACCTGAAATAAGGGCTGATTGCAGCAAGGACATTCCTATGACAGGAGAATGTTTTCCCATGATCCACTTCCACCACGATATCTGTCAGCTGCCCCTCATCATACATGGTCTTCAGCTGCTGCAGGATGCTGCAGGCATGGAAGGGATCCATCCCACTGCTGGCTGGGTTGGAGGCAGGAATTCCGTTCAGTGGTTGTGAAAACTGACTTGGTTCTATAAAGCAAAATTGAATATTTTTAACAAAAGCCAACCACCACCACCACAAAAAAAACAGCCTCCAGAAACATTCATCACACATGAAAAAACCCCTGTGTATGACCAAGAATTAACACAAATCAATATTCGATAGTTCCTCAGTGTCACCATCCATTGACTGCAAGTCTAACATGTTCAAGGGTGAGTAAATACATAAAGATATCTCCATTATTATTTTTTCTCTTTTCACAATGTACATGTCAGTTACCATTAACCTATAAAATTATATCCATTAATCATAGAACGGATTGGGTTGGAAAAGACCTCCCAGATCATCAAGTCCAACCCTTGCTCCAACTCCAGTCCCTTTACCACATCATGGCACTCAGTGCCACGGCCAAGCTCAGGTTAAAAACCTCCAGGGATGGGGAATCCACCCCCTCTCTGGGCAGCCCATTCCAATCCCTGAGCACTCTCTCTGAAAAGAAGTTTTTTCTGCTCTCCAACTTAAGTTTCCCCTGGCAGAGCTTGAGCCCGTGCCCCCTTGTCCTATTGCTGAGTGCCTGGGAGAATGTCAAGGAAAATAATACCAATACTTCATATTTATGACATATCACTGGGGATGGGGGAAATCAAGTCAGGAACACAATGCTTGATGACTTATAAAACAAAAATAAAACAAACAAACAAGGAATGCAGGGGAATAAAATAAGTCCCCAATCTCCCCCACTGTTACTCAAGTCTGTATGTAAATATTTTAACTTCACACCGAAACAGGAACTGGCTCCTGCCTTACACAAGGGATGGTTTGAGCACAGACTTATGAAGAAACAGCCCTACAATAACTGCGTTGGGCAACACACTTAAACTCACAAATTTGTATATACAGTTACATGTTTTCCTCCATTAATAAAACACATTTATAATTTAAAACTGCTCAGGTATGAAGGAGTTCATATATCACTGTGCAAACATACTTAGTGGAGCACATGCTGCTAAATAACATTTGATAAGCCTAATGAAGTAAATCCTGAAGTGAAAATTGAGCAATAGCTCAAGCACAAAAATCTGTTTCGTAACAGCAACACAATTTTTACGCAACAACAACAACAACAAAGGAAAGCCCAAAAGAAAAACATGAGGTGGCAAGAGCTGTAAATCAGGTAAAGCTGCTGACTGCAACAGAGAGAGCTTCCAAAAAACTCTGGGCAACACAAAGGGGCAAAGAGGAGAGAGAACAATGATGATGAATAGGAGATTTAAACTCTAACTCGTGGTGATGCACAGCAGCTACAATTTGTCCTATTCAGGATTCAGACAGCTTTGAGCTCAGCCACAATAAACCAGGAGGGACCTGCTGCTGGGCTCACATTTCTCATGGCAGGACTGAGGCCAATCACCATCAGTGTCTCTTCAAAGCACTGCTAGAAAAAGTCTTCAAAATACTTGTTTATTTGTGGGGGGTTTCCTTCCCAAATAAACCAGTAATTAGTTAAAGGTAAAATCTACAACAAAACTTTCGTTATCCTTATTGATGGTTACAAAGTTTCCAACATTTAAACCCACCAATCATTACGGTGGGAGATTTTGTACTTTTTAGGAAACAATGTTAATCGCCAGTTCCAAGTAAGTAACACTTTCCGAGCTCAGCTACAAAGCTTCCTACCCAGCAAAGCTTTGACACATTTACTGTTGCAGAACAGTTTCATATACTTTCTAACAGCAAAACAGATGCAAACTTGTTATTCTCTGACCTGCCAATCAGTCAGGCAATGAACACATATTACAGGGCAGCTTCCAGGGCTGCAAACGCTCATCCTTGTATTCCAGTTTTTCAATCTAATCCTTGACATATTACAGCTTTCACCGCACGAAACCTTCCCAGACACTTCGATCAACTTCATTATCTCCCTCTCAGCCCGCGAACCTTTCTCCTCTATTAACACTCCTCTCGTTTGCACTTCCAAATTTTAATTCTGCCCCTCACAGACATCACTCCAAACACCCTCCACATTGATTCCTCAGCCGCCCCTCCCTCCTCTCGTCCCCACACTGCCACTTCCACAGAAGCCTCTCATCCTCCCCACCCCGCAGGAGGGTCCCTCACAGGACCCCTCCCTTACCCTTACACAGCACAGCCCCCTCACACACAGCCCTGTCCCCTCACACCACCCCACTCTGCCTCACCGCCCTCACCGAGCGCCGCCGCCCCCCGGGCCCCCCACACGGGGCTCCCCCTCCCGCACAGGTCCGAACCCCTTACCGACCCCCGCCCATCCACCCTTCAACACCCGGGTCCCGACACCCCTCGGGGCCGCCCCGCACCGACCTCCCAGCGCGGCCATCCTGGGCCCCGCTCGGGCAGCGGCTCCGGGGGCGGCCCGGCAGGAAATGTCACCGCGCCGCGTCCCCGCCGGCCGGCCGCGCACCCCGCAGCATCGGGCGCGCCGATTGGCCGCTGGCTCCGCTGCCCGCCGGGAAATGTAGTGCGGGCTTGCCGCCCCCTGCGCGCTGAGCATGCCGGGAGCTGTAGTCCCTGCGGGCAGGGGTGCCTGGGAGTTGTAGTTCCCGGGGGCGGGCTCTGCCCGTCGCGTAGCAACGAGGCGGCGCCTCAGGGGGAGCCGCCATTTTGGGCCCTCGGGCAGGGACGGGCGGGCACATACAGCGCCTTGTCCCGCACTGGTGGAGCCTGTTCCCAGCCCACAGGCTGAAACTACCTCTCCATTTAAATAAATCACCCTCTCTATTCCTGCAGTTCTCCTGTCCACGCTGAGCTGCAGCTGCTGGGGCAAACCCTCCCAAAGGCGAGTGGAGGTGCCACCCAGAGATGGCTGCCCAGCAGGCTGGGCAGAGCTGCCACCACCATAACTGCTGAAAACACACAGAAGAGGGGAAGAGAAAATACATTCAGATGTCCTAATGCTGCAAGGATGTGGTGAGGGGCAGAGCAGTGGCTGGATGTGAGACCCAGAGCTATGTGAGGCTGAACTGACTTTTAATGAAAACCAATAGTCAGCTGCTTAGTCTGAAAGCTTGTCATGCCAGCAATATCCTTTATTTCCCCATGGCTGGTACCCCAGCCCGCTGTGGGCAGCCAGACCAGCTGTACCCACCCCACAGAGCAGCTGAATGATTCCAGCACACAAGTGACCACTTTGGAGCCCAGGACCTTTAATATCAAAAGAATGTTTCTCTCTCCATCCCAAAGGTCAAGTGGAGGATAATCACCAGCTTTTCCCATTTTCTGCAGCAATTATCCACTGGTCTCATTCCTGGGGACTGAGACATTACCAGAAGAGACATTGTCAGAAGAGATATTATCAGAAGTTTGCTGTGGAAGAAGTTTTGTTGTTTTTTCAATATGAAATGCAATTAACAAAATAATTAAACAATGGAAGCATTGCAAAGTCCTGTATATTTTTGTGGGTTTACCCAGATTTATTGCAATTTCACAGCTTTCAGCTCGGAGTTCTGTTAAGAAAATAAAATGCAAACAAAGCCTATTGAAATAATATTTTTTTAAATAAATTCCCCTTCAACCCTCAGAAGCAGCAAATTACACACAGGACCAACACTCTGAAGCAGGTGGATGTAAAGTGTTGGATCCAGTCCTGTTTAGAATCATGGAATGGATTGGGTTGGAAAAGACCTCACAGATCATCAAGTCCAACCCTTGGGCCAACTCCAGTCCCTTTACCA
>VWZD01003138.1:2388878-2433957 GCA_013396695.1 Sakesphorus luctuosus
CCTCCTGCCTTCCAGCAGGTCGACACTCCCTCCCAACTTGGTGTCATCAGCAAATTTGCTGATTATGGACTCAATCCCCTCATCTAAATCATCCCCCTATGGGAGAGGCTGAGGCAGCTGGGGGTGTTTAGCCTGGAGAAGAGGAGGCTCAGAGGTGACCTCAGCACTGTCTAGAACTACCTGAAGGGAAGTTCTGGCCAGGTGGGGGTTGGTCTCTTCTCCCAGGCACTCAGCAATAGGACAAGGGGGCACGGGCTCAAGCTCTGCCAGGGCAAATTGAAGTTGGATATCTGAAAAAAATTCTTTGCAGAGAGAGTGCTCAGGCGTTGGACTGGGCTGCCCAGAGAGGGGGTGGATTTCCCATCCCTGAAGGTTTTTAACCTGAGCTTGGCCGTGGCACTGAGTGCCATGATGTGGTAAAGGGACTGGAGTTGGCCCAAGGGTTGGACTTGATGATCTGTGAGGTCTTTTCCAACCCAATCCATTCTAAGATTCTATGAAAGGCAGTGCTGGGTTTGCTTTGGCTTGCAGGGCACAGCCCTGCCCCGGCCCAGCAATTATCGGTGCTGTGCAGGTGCTGTCCCTGATAACGCTGCACAGCGCAGGGCGATGGAGGCCCTGATGAAGGAGGTGTAAAAGAAAATAGAACTTCACGTCTGCAAATCAATTCTGCAGTTTTCCAATTTCCCCCTTCAGCA
The DNA here is from genome assembly GCA_013396695.1 of Sakesphorus luctuosus. NCBI lineage: Eukaryota > Metazoa > Chordata > Aves > Passeriformes > Thamnophilidae > Sakesphorus > Sakesphorus luctuosus. Next base: position 2,389,577 of record VWZD01003138.1, read on the forward strand.
ACGGCACAGCCTGTGAAATTGTCCCTAGAAATATAAAACGAAGGGCCAGAGAATCCCTCCACTCTCACCTTTTAGCAAATGACATTGCCTGATACAGTTCATTTCCCTCGGTGTGGGCGCGTAGGCAGGTCTGGGTGAGTGTTCAAAATGCAGAAGCCAAATGTAGAATGTTTTTTAATACAGATCCTGCACTGAATGGGCACTGTGGAGCACGAGCTTTTCTGAAATAGCTTATCTTTGTATGTTGTCTGGTGGAGCAAATAAATTGCCATACAAATAGGCTTAGATGTGCTTTGAGAGGCATCAACAGCAGCATTTTCACTCAGGCTGGAGCCTTTCTCAAGTGTAATAACACGGTCACTCTCTCCCCTCTGTGGAAACCTCCATTAGCACTCCCAAGCACTCAGAGTAGCATTCCCTTGGAAGTCCAGGGATCTGGATTTTTCACCCAGCTCTGCATATTATGCACTGGATTCCTGAAGGGCAGAACGAGACCTGTTGCCTGTGCAAGTTACTCTGAAATCCATGGAAGTCATGCCCCATGTTAAAGCTTCATATTATAAAGGCATTTGGATTACACACAAATATTTCTGTTTTTCAGAAATTACAGGATGCTTAAAGAGTTTGATCTCCCTTTCCTTCTGTTGCATCTTTTTCTTTCTCCTGTCATTGTTTAGTCTGGGAAATTATATAGGGCCATAGATAAATAAGTGTAGAAGTGACAAAATTTGGCTCTTGGCTTGGTGCTGCCACTAATGTACTGCATGCTGTTGATCAAATAATTTGATTTCATGGATTTGGGCTTCCCAGGAGACAACAGGGAATTGTGAATAGATGTATTCGTGTAAATTCCTTTATCTTTTATTATTTCTGGCATGTATTTTAATAATTTTTGGTACTTTTTTAAATTCTTTTGGTCAAAAATGCACTGAAATTTTTTGTGTCATTTTAAGATTTTTCAAGAGTTTGAAGTCCTTGTTATTGAGGGACTGGGATGCTTGTACTTATGCTTTAATTTCACACCTAATTTATCATTCCTGAAGATAAAGCTTGAAAACATACAGCTGAAAACACTTGGTGGGGAAATTGTCCCATTTGATATTCCAAAGGTTCAAAATAAAAATTAGATAATATCGACTGCTAAGAAGCACAGAGTCCATGTCTGTCTTTTATTTATAAGCGATTAGAAACACTGTCCCCCTTATGAACTCAGAACTGGCACTGAGTGTTCTGGGATTCTTGCCTTCAGAATAAAGAATGTCTTTGTCATGAGCCCAAGAAAGAAAAGAGGAAAAGGGAAAAGTTTCAAGAGAAAATGGACAAAATACAAACTTTTTCAGATATCTGAGAACTTGAAAGACACCAAGAAAGGAAGGGCCAGCCTATCCCAGACATGCCATACAGCCCAAACAGGGGAAAGAAACTGAGGGTGGCAGAAGCTTGACAAGGCTTTATAGTTTTTCACGGGAACAATAAAAAGGTGGCATTTCTTATTACTCTTTTATGAAAAAAAAACCAAACCAAAACCCAAACAACAACAAAAAACCCCCACCAAAATAACCACACATTGATTTCAATCAAAATTGTTTAACTATAAAATTTAAATACAAGACTAGTAAAAAAAAAGTATTACTTGTTTATTTCCCAAATATGTCTCACTGCCTATTTACAATTTGTCAGTTATTTGTACCTGCTAATTTGTACTGTGACTCTGGGAGAAGTAATAGAGCTGATGCAGCTTCACTCCAAAACCCCCCTCATATTTTAATTGGAAAAATCTTGATATTCACTGTGGAGCAATCTAACCTTGAAAAACAATCTTTTACCAGTTTGTCTTTAATGCATAAAACACTGCTCATTTTCTGCAATTCTGTCACCAAGGGGCACATTAATTTAGTTGCACAATAATTTAATACATCGATCCATTGATTGAAGCTGAAAGGTTTTTGTTTAGCGGTTCCAAGAAATCCACACATTTCTTGCAAGAATCCGTAAAAAGGCAGTTCTGGCTGCAGTTTAAGTAGGGGGAATTGCAGATCATTAGGGAAAGTTGCCCTTCAAAGCCGATCGATCCCGCCACACTGAGCACAGTGGGCATTACATGGGAAGAGAGGGAGGAGTGGCAGGGGGCAATTAATGGGGCAGATATCAGAGTGCCTTTCCTGATTACCCCATACCTGACAGTGGATTCAGCCTTGCTGAGCCAGGCTGGTGGAAACAAGAACCCTGGTGAGAGATGGCTCTGCTAATGTCAAGAAGTGCCACTTCTCAGCAGCAGGAGCAACTTTATTGAAGCCATCTGTTGTTTTGGAAGACACATGTGCGCACACACATACGCACTCTCTCCTCCCAAAGCGTTTAACCTTTCTCTTAAGTCTGGAATCACACAGCTAATCTCTCCTTAATCTCGGAATGACAGGCTTTGCTGTTGGCAGCAAGTCCTGGCAGCTACAGAAAATCAGGGTGGACTGGCGTCGTTCAGGTGACGTGTCAGTGATGTATCCTGGAGCAGTCACTTCAGGACAAAGTGCCCATTCACCCACCGTCAAAATATAGTTTGGCAAGAGCAGTGAGTGATCGCTGGGAGCCTGATGGAGAAGGCTGAGGTACCTGTGTAGAAGTGAGAAATCCATGCTCTGCTGGATCTCACTGCTCTGCCCAACACAGGGAGGAGGAAGAGGAGGCTGAGTGACTTTGGTCCCAGTGGAAGCCTCATTTTTCAGCAGGTGTTACCCAGCAGCCAATTCAAATGAAACAGCAGGCTCAGAGTGTGAGCCCTCTTCTGACTTGTCAAGTCTCTAGTCATTTTCTTATGATGATCCTTCTTTAACACCCCAAAACCCTTGAGCTTCTCGTGGCTGTGTTAGGGATGTGCATCAGAGCCCAGTGCCAACAGAAAATGTGACACTACTGAGCATTCACTGAGATTGAATTTTCTCCAGCTTCTTTGCAAATAAACTATTTCTGTTGGTATTTCCTGCACATCTGTGTGTGTTTTATTTATTTTTCCTAAAAGTTGTGTTTGGTTTTTTTATACAGAGGAAAGCCCAATATTTCAGTTTTCATACGGAAATAAGTTTAATACATGGTATTGTCTTTTCTCAAGTAATGGACTATGATACAGATATCTCAATACCTCCCCTTATTTACTTGAACCATCATTTATTGGAATATTTTACTGTTTATGAAAACTTCAGTTTACATATTTCTGTTTACTGGCAATTTTTATTTTCTGTTTGTGTTTTTTAGATACTTTTCTCATTGTGGTCAATAGTTTTATTACTGAATTAAGGAACATTAAGCTGAGGTTCGGGGAGAATGGTCTGGCCTGATATTGACTGTAGTGGTTTTGTATTAAAAAAAAAAAAAGAGGCTATTTCCTCTAAAATTTCTGTGCAACAGAATAAATAAGATAACTGGAAGACAGACAATGGCTGGATTTCTAAAAACTATATGCAAATACTGTGTTAGAATAAATAAAAAGGGAGATGATTCACTCTGGAATCTAAAGCAGGAAGATGGACAGCAAGGTTTTCCCCCATTTGACCCCCACCCTCCCACAAATAAGGTCACACAGATTTTGCTCACTAATTGTTGTACCAGGTAAGACTACGTGCAACTGCAGTCACACAGCTTTAGTCTGGCCCAAGGAGAGTGTGGCAACAGCAGAGCTGCGATGATGCAGCTGCAATACAGACCTGTCATCTAACTGGGGCTCCTAAAGCCTCCATGACTAAGCTGAGTTTGGACACCTAGGCCTGTCACACTGTGCTGGCTGCTCTGTCACCACACATCCTACACTGCACCTCTAAAGCAGAACCCTTCCAAACTGAATTCTTTTCAGTGTGTTTATTTCTCCTCTACAAGTCTGCCTTGATGATATATGGGAAATAATGGCCAGTTTAAAAGGCCATTTTGAGAACTGCCTTTTTGAAAGTCCTGACACACAGCACAGCTTTAAAGCCTGGAACTGTGTTCCACATACAAGAGGCCTTGAACTCTCTCTGGGCAGACCACTTTCATATCCTCTTGGATGGAACACTTTCATACCCTCTGAGCTTATGTATTTCATGGTAATAAGCTGTGGGATTTAACTGTGCTGAGACAACATGCCTGCTCTTTAACCTAGTAGAATAAAGAAGAGCTTTCCAAGGAAAAATAGAGATAAAAAGGTTCATATAATACTTGGAGCTGGCAGGGCATTCACTTTTTGCTATTTAGTGGCAAAGTGAAGGGTTTGCAAGATTCCAATTCTGACCATTTAAAAATAATACCACTGCCCTGACTACTGATCATCTCTAGACTTGTTTGATAAACTGACATATATATATAAGTAGAGGTTCATGTATAAATACCAGAATTATCCTGCCATAACATCATTTCTATTTAAACTTCATTCTTTTCTCTGCTACACAAATTTAGGAGCAACTACCAAAGGCCACACTGGAGCTGAAAATCAAGATTCTTATTTGTTGTGCTCAGGATGGGACTGTGCTGTGCTGAAATGCAGAAGCTCCCAGCTGTCGTTCTCCTTGTTTTGTATTTACCACCCATTTGAGCTTCACAAAACTGTTTCAGTTCCTACCATACAGGTTTTTGCATTCAGCTCTCCTTAGGAGGAAAATAAAAAACAAATGACTGGTCAACCGTCTGAAATTAGCTACATCTTGAATAGATTGTGACCAGTTTCAGTTACTGAGGCAGAACATGGGAAGAGGCACTTTGAAAGCCCATCAACTGAGTCAAGAAGAGAAGGGCAAGATCTGCCAAGGGACTGCACAGCCAGTGAGCAAAGGCACTGATCTGGCATGTGAGGAAATGGGAAGCTCAACTTATGAGGCCACAGCTCTAAGGATACACATACAGGGGTTTTTATGTGGCACTTTGGTGCTAGATCAGATGCTCAGCTCAAGAAGTCTGACCCCTTTAATTGAAACCCTGTTGCCTTTTGGGTTTTTTTATGAATAAGTGATATCAGGTTAAGTGTTCTTTGCCTGGCATATGCCCAGCAGTGCACAGAAGTTCCATACTGAAACATTTTCCCTGCCTTATCCCAGGACAGGACACCAGGCACAGGCACAGTGAAAGCACCTCTGGGCCTGAGTCACTTTTTTTCCCCACCCTTTGCATGAAACTCACTATAAACCAAATGACTTTGTCCCAGACCATGTGCCAGGCAAGTACAGTTCCCATAGGAAATCTGAGACAGTCCCTCTAGGGATCAGAAAAGCACTCACCCTGGAAGATCCATCACTGCTAAATCCGCGCTTTCTAAAAAGCCTGGTTGTGCCTCCAAAACTAAAGTTACTGACCAGCCAGAGAGCAAATGCACAAACAGACTGTGGGTCTGGCTGGGCCCTGGGTGCTTGTGGCATCTTCAGACACAGCAGCCCCTCCCCACACTTGGAAATGCTCCTCCACCTGCGGGAAATGGCCCTTCACTCCTGCAGCTCCAGACAAAGAGTGAGGGAAAGCTTGTCAGCAAGACAAGAAGCCCAGGAACAGAAGGGAAGGGAAAATGAGTTAGGACAGTCATTCATTTTTCAGACATGTCAGGCTTGCTTGTCATAGGCATGAAGAACTGAGATCAGTTCTTTTTACTAATCATAGCAATAGTATAAATGCTAAAAGGGAAAGTCATTTTATTGCCACTTCCTTCTTGCAGAGCCTGTTCTCATTTCTAGCATGCAGGCAAGATCTCAGGGCACCTCTTATTCACCATTCTTCTTCCATTTCAAATTAAGGGAAATTAAAATTTTCCTCTATTTGCCAAAGAAAATGGCAACTGCGCTGTGGGGACTTGGTAAGACAATTAAGTACCACTTTTAGCAGCTAGCATAGCCACTCATTTCAGCTAAAATATTCAAATCTTTATAAATAAGGATATTATATATTCAGATCCGAATAAAGATTCATCTTTTTATCATTAAAGAAATTTAACCCCAGTTCTATCATAGTCAATATAAATGTCCCCTTGAGGCAAAAAGAATTCTAGGAGAAAATTCACTGTAAGCCAGATGCTTCTTCACAGAGTAATGGAGATGAAACTGGGGGCAGAACTTAATTCTTTCAGTGACTGAAATATCAACAGCTGGAAAAGCAAAAGCATGTATTTGTGAGGATGGCTTCTGTCAACTAATGGTAGTAGTTTTCTCTGTCTTTCTGCATTTATATGCAGACTATTGATCCTGGCATTCCAGCTTTCCTGTCAGGAGTAATGACCCAAAGCATGCATATATTACACGTAATATACATAATTGTGACATATATGTAGTATGCAATATATTGCACATACTTTCCCTAAAATATATAAGCCTGTCATTCAGCCAAACAGAGATAGACCTGGAATTCGATACAGCACTCACGCTTAAGTGTAGAGCATCTGTTTCAACTAATATATTAAACCTCTTACCTTTGAGCCAGGGGCCAGGCTCAGCTCCCTGTCTCATTGTTCTGCTCTACAGCTGAAATGTGGGATTAGTTCCACTCCCTGAATTCAATGCATAGCTAAGCTTACCTGATGTGACTTGAGGACAGGTACTCAGCAGGGAGGTTTAGAACCTGGTAGTGGAACAGGAACAGAGAAACTCCCCATGGACTACAGCACACCAGTGTGTAGAAGCTGGGGCTGTCACTCCAACTGCACGTCGGTTGGGAGCTGTGGACTGGCTCTTGGCAACTCTGCCCAGCAGAGCAAGACGCAGCTCCAGGAGAAGAGGCTTGAACAGTATCAATGAGGAGAGGAAGAGAAATTCAGTGCCAGCATTTTGGAAAGTTAGCTTGATTGGAAAGTTTACATCGCAAAGTGTGGGGTTTAACACAGAAGTCTCTTCCAAAAGCCATTTGTTTTTCAAGAGCATCCTGGTTTTATTTCTTAAATGTTACAGCATAGAAAGGAAAACAAAAGAAGCAGCAATGGCAAAAAGGCGGAGATGAGCCAACTGTAAGTGCCAGCCAAAGGTGTGAATGTCAGACCACAGCACTCCACACTCACAGCTGTGCCCATGTACTGGTATCTGCCACCCTGTCCACTGCCAGACCTCACCTGGTGTGTCCGGAAGAGTCAGAGTGAAAAAAGAGCACAGAAAATAAAAGGAAAACACAGAACAGTGGAGAGCAGAGACGCCTTGCAGAGACAGGGAATTTGTTTCCTGTAGCAGGGATCTCACTCCAACCTCTCCTTCATCAAATATGTCCATAGAGCTCTCTGCACACATCAACATTTCTCTGTTAAATCTGTCAGCACAACAGCCCAAACACTCTCCCCTTCAGTGACACACTCTCCCCTTCAGTGACTTGCTCTTGCCAGCAGAGCTTGGCTGCTCTTGCCAGTGGTTTTAGTTTGCTCCGACACAAAGGGCTGGTGCAGATCCAAAGACAGTCGAAGAGGCTGTGTCACTGGTTTAGTGACTTCTCCATCAGGAGCAGCTCCCAGCCAAGGGGCCAGGCTGGCCTCAGTGGGTTGCATCCTGTTATTATCCCTACAGCCAAGGGTATGGCAAACCCTTTGGCTTTCCTCCACTAGGCTGTTTCCACGAGGTGTACAAACCCCCTCTTCCTCCCCACCCCCTCCCCCCCCCCTACTTTGNGTGTAACCCCAAGATGGAAGCAAAGAAAAAACTCCCCAACCCTTCTTTTGCCAAGGCTGGCATTCCCCCCTCACTGTGCTCTGAGCCAGACCTTTGGCTTTTACCTCCACCCTGTTGATTTTGAGGCTGAGTATTTCTGAACTGCAGCTGTGCAGCTCAGCATCACTTCAGAACCTGACAGAGCTTTGCTGTTTTACACCAGTGGAGCATCCTTGCTCGAAGACAAAGCTCGGGAGAACTCCAGCACATAATGAATGCAGTCCAATTTCTAAACAGCAATATTCATTTCCAGGCCAGGATCTTTCAGCCTCCCCGCACTGCCACACATTACCTGCCAAACCTTCCCACACTTGCGGACTGGAACAATACCAGAAATGTTGATTAGAGTTAGTCAGTAAATAACATGGGATGAAAACAAATTAGGTAGTAAAAGGACTCTTGAGAAATTAGGAAAAAAGCTCTATAGCCTTTCAACTTATTCATGATTTACTAGAAAGTTGCATAATGTAGCAGGCCTAAGAGCTAGCTAAAATGCTTCTAAGACCAAAATATTCCAATTTGAATAGCTACAGAGCCTATTGAAAGCCTGGGGAAGTATTTAAAGTAAGTTAAAAAAACTGACACTCTCCCTTCCCCCCTGCCCCAAACCTTTGATTAAAAAAAAGCAACAAAAATGTTAATCTTCTGTGGTTAAGCAGAAAGGCTTAAGAAGTGGCTGACAAACAACATGAATTATTCAGGGACAAGGTTACTGCTATTCCACACACATTGCTCCAGAAACTGCCAGCACAAAGCCACACAAGCACAATAATTTCTATGAGTGTTACAGTGATAAACTAGTTTCAAATACCCTCCTTTAATTGCATCAACATAATATAGCTTTTCTGAATCTTTAAGGCTCTATAAAAGACTCTTTAAAAATGGAGGCTCTGATCCCAGTTGAAATGGAACAGGTTTTATGTATTATTTGGCTCCAGGGGGGCAAATATTACATGGTGTTGAATGGCTATGGTCAGAAGCAGTCCCATTCCGACATCTGATATTGTGCAAACATCCAGGAAGCTTAAAAATCAATACTCAGATTTAAGTGGTCCATGTTTATAATTATTACCATCTTCCCTAAATCTAGAAGAAACCACAAGCTCTCCTGCAGACTGAAGTCACACACGTGTATATGCAGAGATACATTTCTTCAGCAGGAAAAGCAAAGGAGGAACAGTCAGTCCTGTTTTAGAGCTGAACGACCAGAGCAACTGCCCAGACCTCAGAAGGGGACCTGTGAATTAAACCTCGGAGGAGGCATTGGCAGCCTCCACAAGCCTACTCTTGACCCAGCTTCCAACCAAGGCAGCTTTGCATCCTGCTGGGGAGCTTTGGGACACCTTTGGCTCTACTGCTTCTTACTTTGTGACTCACATGGTTGTGGTCTCCTCCTGCTGCTCTGTAAACCCATTGGCCTGCTGGGCTGTTTGCTGCCCCTCAGAGCTCGTTGAGGAAACACATTGTGGTCTGATTGGGGAAATCGGGATAAGTGGATCATTAATGAGCTTTTCTAAGGGGGCTGCACGTGACCCAGCATCTCTGAAGCACAAAGCAAGGACAAGTCCCTGAAAGTATCTATCCCCTACAGAACCAGGGGCGAGATAGAGCCCTACTTGCCACTCTATTGAGGATCCCCTTAGGCCATAAAGTGCTTTATTGCCACTAATATCTTCAAAGCTGTGATTAGAATCTCAAGGGAGACAACTTGATGGTGGTCTCTCAAGGAAAATCACCTGGTGCTGCAACACATCAGGTTGATGAAGAAGCCAATGTGGCAGCACACAGCAATGCTGTTAACTGCACAGCTGTATGCAATGATTTGTCTTCTGTCAGTGGGTTTTGGGAGAGGATGGAAAGTAGAAAAACAGTCACAGAGAAGCTCAGTTACAAAAAGGTAAAGCTTCCAGTTAAACACATAGCAGTCAAGTTAAAATTATAGGTGACAATTACTGTAACTTGATTAGGCACAATAGCAAATTCACTTCCCTAAATCACTTTCACAACTCTCCTAGGAGGTCTGAAAGATGTAGTATATGAGGTTCATTTAATTTCTAATGTAGTAATTATCACTACTGAAAAAAAATAGCAGTGACAGACCCAGGAAATAAATTTAGCACTTGAGGTTTTAATAAAATTTTTATGTGCAACCCCGTTGGTTAGAAATTGTTTAATCAATCTTATCTGGTTCACAGACTTTCTGCTGAGCTTTTGCTTCATGTTATTACAAGGCAATAGGCTGCAGCACCTTCTCAGCATCCCAAGTTGCAAAGCCACCACACTGCTCCTATCCAAAGTCAGTGCAAGCTCCTCTTTCAGCTGCGACCACCCACAGTTTTGCTCATGTGCTATCAGTTGTTTTCAGGTTATACAGCTGGTTGTAAGTGCTGATAACTCAAGAGCAAAGTCCAGCCCTCTCCGTCTGGTGCCAGAATGGGGTCTCTGTTCTAGATTGTAGCTTAGTTCTGTGGCAGAGGGATCCAGTGAGCTTAATCAGGTTTTCAAGATGTTAGTGTGTAGGAGACACTGCCAGTCTTTTCTGAAGGGGCTTCATGTTCCATGCTCTGATACGGCACCTGGGGAGGGATCCATCCCAGCCTGCCCTGGCCCCATCACCTCATCCCAGCTCCTGTGGGCACACAGGCCAGTGATTTGCTCCGTGGAGGCAGATAAAGCAACTAAGCCTGTGATCCACAACTAGCGACATTTCTGAGATTTTCCTGACTCCAGAGGGGTTTTTTTTCAGATTTGAATTTTCCCAACCTCCTGGGCACAGATAGAGAGAAAGCTGAGCCCAGATCTCTTGTCCTGCTATTTGCAGGGTCATTGCCCTGCATAAATTAAGCTGTAATAGTTTATTTCTATTTGCAAACCAGGTCAGTGTGAGTAGCAAAGAGGTTAAAATGCACTTATTAGTACCTAGGAGAAAAAAACCCAGCAGGATTCCTGGACTCTTTTTCTGTATTTCTCTTATTTAACCTAAAAAAGTCCATCTCCTTTGTTGAACCAAATGACTCTCACTTCTGGGCTGCTTAAACTCTCACTGTTTTAAGGTGTGCCAGTATGAATTAATTAGTGCCACTTTAATTGGGCCTTGGTACCATTCTGAAATCCAAGGAATGAGCATGTCCAGGCAGCCTGTCCAGCCAGGCAGCACTGCCAGAGTGCTCAGTTTGCTTTCTCCATTTTTGTCCATTAGAAACAGATCTTCCCCTTGCCAGTGGGATTTAGCTCTGCTCTTTCTCTTTGCTGACACTCTCTGCCCCAGCACACAGAACAATCCATCACCCAAGCTGGGTGTTTTCTCTTTCTGTTTGCAGTTAGTACACTCATAATTCCAGGAGTGACCCAGTGGCCAACAGGTAAATTGATATCCCCCACATCAATTAAAAGAAAATAAAAATTAGTAAATATTTGGGAATCATAAAGAAAGCACATTCAGAACCCCATATTCCAAATCTGCAAAGGAGGTTTGTTAGTTGAGTGTATCTCAAAAAACCACAGCCTGTGGCCTTCTGGCCCAGTTTTGGTCTCTGCCAGTTTCAATGCCAACCCCACACAGGACCGGGCAGGAGTGGCAGAGTCAGGACTGGTGCTGAGGCACAGCAGGCAGGAGGCTCTGTGATGGTGCAACCAGAGCCACCAAATGTCTTACAAAGCCTCCTGAGACCAAGAGCCAAAGATATAGGATGCCACAAATCCAAGTGATCAGGTGGGAGCAGCCCCTCAGAAAGCAGATGGTCAGAGCCAGCAATCACTTTAACCAGGCACCCCAAAATCACCATGGCCTTCAAAAATCAGTCTTTGCTTTTAGCTGCCAGTGAAGCATCAAAGTCATGACAAAAATGGTTAATTAAGGCACAACTGAAGGTAGGAATTCTCCTTCTTGACTTTTTAAGTTGGAGTCTGTGGGTCATCTTGACACACTAAACAACTACAGCATTTAGATGCTTGATCCAATTTTATTTTGACAGCCCATATTGGAGCTGGTTGAGCCCCAGCAAAAGAAAGCACAGAGGGAAACGGTCCTCGAAATAGCTGGGAAACACTCACCTGCATATTCACTCAGAGCTGGATCCGAAGGCCACTGCTGCCATCTGGTGTCATTGTCACCAATGGGGAGAGCTGGGACTTGGCAGGCAGAAGCTGCTGAATAAATGAGAAGTGACTTGGTCCCAGACACTGAGGAGTGGCAAAGTCTGCCCTGGTAAAGGAGGGCTGTGCACATCCAAGCTGCCTCATGTCCATCTCCATCTCAAAGGGACCGGTTTGTGTGCTTAAAGGTAACAGGAGACACAAGAAAGGAGAACAGGGATTGTTAAAAAGCTTTTTGCTGAGAAGAGGCACAGCCTAGCAGTGTGAGTTGTGAAACAGCAGCTGTGGATATCATACTCCAGCAGAGCCACTGGGAAACACTTCTGGAAGGAGGAGGCTTGCAAAGCTCAGAGCAGGGCATGATGTTCTGGTCTTTGGGAGCTCAGACTGGAGCTGTGTGGGAGGAGGAGACAGTGTCTCTGTCATGATTAGGTCTTCCAAGCCTTGGCCTTAAGTAGTTTCACATATGCAACCTCACATTTCCCAGAGACACAGTGACACCCAGTTATGCCACCCACCTCATTAGACAAAGTTATGGTTCCAGCGCATTTTTAACTAGTTGTCATGGTGCATGTTAGCAAAAAACCCAAGGGAGGCTGGGTTTCAGAACTCATCAAAGTGGCTCTGGTTTTGGCAGCTGAACATGAATCATACCCTGGGATTTGGTCCTCAAACCTCACCAGGTTTTTATCAGCCCTGTAACCACAGACACACCTGTGCACTTGCATAGAGATAAGTGAAGGGATTCAGCAGCAGTGGTTTAAACCTGCAAGGGCTTAGATATGGGCTTGTCTTTACATCCTGTGAAGAGCTCCAAAAAGTTGCAGGAGGATGATAAATTGGGATTGGAGTGTTGGTCACAGCAAGAGCCATGTTCAATTCCCTGCTTTGGCAAAAGCCTCCTTTATTGTTTTGAGCAAATCATGTAGATTCAGCACCTCAAATCCTCAAGGGAGTCATTCTTGTACATTCCTGGAGACTTAACACTAGAGCCACAGTTCTCAAATGAAGTTCCCCTGTCTCCCAAAGGTGCCCTGATGTTAAATCTCATCATGGGACTGAGGTGCAAAGCTATTGGGGCAGGAGGGACAGTTAGTAAAGAGGAAGATGAGCTGGGGGAGTTTGTGAGGGCAAACAGCCTGGACAACCTGGAGCAGACTAGTTAAACCACCAAACTGCTTCAAGAAAAGTAGAAAGTCTCTCTTGGGAGAATCAATGTGGATAGAAATGTGGCTTTGCATTCCTTTCCTGGCTACTTTCTGCTTCATCCCCAATCTCAGTGTGGCCAGTTCCCTGCAGCACCTCTCACTCAGGGACCCAGGTCCGCAGGGTGGGACCAGCAGCACTCACCCCTCCACTGTGCTCACCGAAGTCTGAGGGGGCTCTGGGTTCTCTGTGCTCTCTTGGATACAGCAGAGCCAAGGGAACCCAAAACACACACACACAATTTTCCCAAACCTTCCTTTTGCTGCAATTCCTGTTCTTCAGGCACTGCCCCATAAAAAAAGATCCACAAGTTAAGCATGAAATAAAGCTGGCGGTAAGGGAATAGTAATTATTTGATCAGCTCCCAGGGTATCAAACGGCAGTAAATTGAGCTTCAGTTTAAAAAGCAGACAATTTTCAGTGTCATACCACTACATTTTCCAAGCTAATTTAACTATTCCATTAAAAAATGAAAACATATTCAAATTAAAACACCCATAAGATATGGAAGGGGGAAAAAAAGCCTTGTTGGAAAGAGGACATGAAATGCATCAGTAATTTCCCATCAGGTTACAGTTCCCTTAACTGACCATGACAGTCAAAGATGAAATAGAAATTTCTGTATCAAACAGGAACACAAAGGAGAGTTGACCTTTGATCAAATGTCTGTTTGTAGTTTTGAGAAGCAAATTTGCATGAAAATAATTTATGCTGGACACTTACAGGAGAAGTTAACTCCCAGCATGTAAAGGAAGAGGGAGGTCAAACCATCCTTAAACAGCCTGTCAGATGAAAGCCACGCTCTCCCTGCTGCAGAGCTATGTGAAGTTTGGAGCCATTGAGGCTCTTTTTCTAAAATCCCAGTGCTGAGGGGTTTGTGATGCAATTTTTCAAAGTGGTATTTATGCAGGGTTGGGAAAAGCCTGTTTCAGCCAAAGGCTTTCTCACACAAAGAAACCCCACTTTTTGCATAGCAGCAGAAGGCATATAAAACCAATCCAAAGGAACCAATTAATTATAATATTTAAGATATAGGTTTAGCTAATCCTCCTTTTTTTCCAGCAGGAAGGGAAAAAAAAAGAAAAAAAAATGAAAAAAAGCAGGAGAAGGAAGATCTGGGTCTGAGAAGGAAGATCTGGGTCTGTTTAGACCCAGAGCACTGGTCTGCCAGGAAGGTGCAGAGGGGTGAGTGCTGCCCCTTCCTGCAAGCAGATGTGAGAGCTCAGCTTACAGCTCAACTCTGCTGTGAGGTGCAGGTGATGAAACAATCAGCTGAGAAATATCAGTTGAATGAGTTATTTTGAGGTGGTTACATAAATAAGAGGAATTTGTGGAAATCCATAAGAATACGGAGATTTTGGGCTCATCTTGTCAGGAAAATAACTGCTGCTGCTTATTTGAACTCTACTACAACTGCACAGTAACAATCATTTTCATACAAGTTTTTGCAAGCAGTCCCACACCGTGCAGCAAGAGATTTACCAGATTCCTTCAGGGAATGATGCCCTTCCCAACACATGTGATAACCTCTTTGATTGCCTCCTTTCTTCCATACATTTATTTCTTTACTATTTCTGAGGTTGCTTGGTTTCCTCACAAGCATGGGTTTACAGCCTTCAGTTTCACTGCTAATTTTTTACCAGTAAGGACTGCAGGATTGGGATGGATATTTGGATGCTTCCAGGTCTTCCTTGTCTCCATACTGTGATTTATTACTGCAATAATAACCATGGTCTCTACTCACAACCACAGATGCATTTAGTTTGTTGATTAAAGATACCACTGAAGATTTTCTGCATGTCCCCAAAGGGTTGGTTCTCCCTCTTTTTTTGTGTTCTAACTGTAAGTTGTGCCTTGTCCCTACTTCCAGCGGGAATGTTTTCCCAGGGAAGGTGTTCAGGGGCACCAATTCCCAGCCGGCTGCGGGATGCCTGGTGCAGCCTGGCCGAGCATCCTGGCTCTGGCCAGGAGAGGTCAGTGAACACACACTGTGCCTGCAGTCTGCAAATCTGCCAATAAAACCACTGCATTTAATGAACAGGAGCATTTGGCAGCTTCAGGCTCCAGAGGTGGGACCGATTGTCCCCTGATACCAGAGGGTGATACCAGAGTCGATGCAAGATACCCTTTGGGGGGTGCACCAAGGCATCATCAGGGGCTGCTCCAGTGGGGAGCTGGCAGCTGGTGAGAGCCTAACAGGCCCTCCAGATGTTCTCCCTGCACCAGCAGCTGCTTCAGACTTTCCCATCCACTCGACTGGTTATCCTCCAAGGTAAAAATTTCTCCTAGAAACACAGAGGAACCGGGCTGTAGGTCTTAACAGGGCTACCAGCAGTGGAGGTGAAAATCTCATCCGAGGTCTCCAGGGTCCAAGTGCCCACAGAGAGAAAAGCACTCAGTATTTTGGGAATGCTGTGGTTGCAGGCAAGACATCTTAAACTGATGTGTTTTCCATGGGACAGTCTCTCTGCTTCCCCATCTACCTCCCAGTTAAGTGACTTGCAAGAGCCCCGACATCAAACCGTACAGGTAACGGTAACAGTGGCCTTTGTGCCAAGGGGGACACAGTGACACCAAGAGATTGCACTCTGGAGAGGGAGTGGGAAGGGAGTGGTCTGGAATTGTACAGTAACAGCTAAGTGGCTACAATTTCTCTGCTGCATCAGTTCTTGGGAGTCACTAATTTCATTCCTGTTCAATTAATTTTAAGGATTTTGAAGACTCTCCATAAACCCAAAACATCTATTTCCTAAATCTATTATGGTGTGCTGCTTGTTTCAAGTGCTACTTATTTCAAATGTTCACATTCTTGGTGTTTCTTCTCATTGCAGTTGGAGCTTTAATTAAAGATTTCTTCAATTCTTTAGTATAGATCTAGTCCAAAATCCTTCAAAATTATGAGGGTCTTTTAATAAAATTTGGTTTGAATCAAGGATCTAATTTGGTCGTCAACAAACTATCAACACAGGTCCTTCCTTCTGCCATAAAGCCCTTTAAAGGACAGGGTTACAAATAACATGCTGACCCTTTAACATGTGTAGGTAATAGATAGTAGATACATGCTGATAACAGGAACACTCACACTTGTTCTGGGGCCTGCCAGGATATTAAATTAATGTTTCGGAAGTGGAGTGAAATGCTTCTGCTGGGAACAGGTGCACAACTCAAATGCTGTGGTGGCATTTATGTCAGGAGAGGACACCTTCTGGTAAAGCTTACAGAGAAATAATTTCCAGCACCCAGAAAGGGAGAGGCTGGGATTGTGACTGAATTAAAATGAATTAAATCTCAAAGGGGAGGATCAGAGAGGTGATCCTCAAGAACAGCACAAGCAGACTTGCCTTCGCCACCCTCCTTCTGATGCTTTCTTTAGTGCTCAGAAAGATTTCAGATGAGCAACCTGAGCTGCTTTCCCTGCTGCCTGGAAACTGGAGCATCTCATTTCAAGCAGATATTATTGGAGTTCATTTGAGCTGTACCATTTCATGCCAGTAATGAATCTTGTTCTCAAACTCCAGCTATCAGAGCTGCTATATGAGAAAGAAATACTTGCCCTAGTCAGCCTGCTTCTCTACCCCAGGACAGGGAGTTTCATCCTGTGGCTTCTTCAGAGGGACCCCAGGGATGGTGTGAATAGTGCCTGGGGAAAAAAAGCTCATATTCAACCAAGAGAGAGCCTTCCAGAGCCTTCCAAAACCACCAGGACTGAATTGGTGGTCACTGGAAATCACCTTGTATGAGGATGGAAGAGTTTCTACCCACTCCTTGAGGCCTGAGCATGCCCAAGGGTGAAGAAAGCACATCCAGAGCATCCTGAACTGCTGCAGCTGATTCCCCACCATATGCAAACTTAGGGGTGAGAAATTACCTCAGTGCTTGGAAGGTAAAGCCCAAGTTTAATGGCTACAACTTGTCCATAGTAAAAACACTTCCACCCAGGCTCCTGACTGTGAGCTAAAAGAAGCCAAAAACAGCTTATGAGTTATTACTTGTTGGCCTCTGTGACAAAAGATCTTGCTTTTGCAGAAAAGCAAAACCACCTGGAGCAGAAGTCTCGGAAGGGCGATGTTACCCAAGGCTAGGGCAGCTCTCTGGAATGAGCCATATAAAGCCATAGAGAAAAAAAATCACCACCACCCCAAAAAACCCCCAAACAAAACAAACAAAAAAACCCACAAAACAAACAAACAAACAACCCCCCAAAAACTATCCAATATTTCCCTCTAGGGAGGTGCTGTCTGCTCTTCTGCAGTGCCCTGTGTACTCTTTGTGGTTTGGTTTGGAATCCAAAGCTGTAGAAGCTCTGAGTGAGGACAGAGGGATCTGTCCATCTTATTTCAAATGCAGCCTTCCACCCCCATAAAAGTACATCATAAATCCCTCCAGCAAATTAAGTTCACAGGAGGTGGAAGGAAGTGGGTGGTGCTCTGGCCTGGCCAACCCTGACTCCTCCAACATGACAGGGGCAGCAAAGCCAACGCAGGGTCAGAGCTGCTTTCATGTCCTGCCAGCACAATCTCCATGGCCTCAGCTCCCTCCAGGTGGGTTGAGGGGCCCTTCACCCTCTGGCACCATTCCTGGAGGCAGGACTGGGGCTCAGCACCCCTTGGCAGGGCTATAAACCTACTGGTGTGACATGTCCCCACTTCATCCCCACTTGTGACCACTGAAAGCATTTTATTTTCCTCCCCTGGATGGTCCTTGGCTATACCAACTCTTTTCCTTGCATGTTTAGGAAGGTGGCCAGAGACTATTATCACATAAAAAGGTTCAAAGTAACCTCAAAAATAAAAGATTTCCAACATACACCTCCACTGGTTGTGAAGAGCTTCATTATTCCACAAAACATTCAAGGACACACTTAAGCCCCACTGATGCCTGTGTTCTCCTGCAGAGAGGCCACAATCCCAGAGAAAAAGGTGCAAAGATATCACTGGGTTCCAGAAGGGTGTTTTGGCCCATTTCACTATTATCTCATTGCTACCAAATCAAGCTGAGCTCAAACAACCCTCAGAGTCTCATCCAGCTGGTGTACACTGCAAATGTCCTGTTCAGAATGTGGTGAGTAGTGGCAGGCATTGCACAGGTCAGCTGCAATGGAGGGAAAGCACTGGAGAACCAAACCAGATGCATTTGGGAAGGAAATCCAGCATGTTCCTGGTGCTTTGTGAGAACTGAGTTCACCTGGAGAGCACAGAGAGCTGAACTCCTGCCAGAGGAATAATCCGGTAGCCTTCCTAATGAATATTTCTGCAACACAAAGTCTCTTTGTGGATTTAAATTAATCTAAAGCACATTCATTAATTCATAGCTAAGAATTGAATTGTATTTTGTTGCTGACCTCCATGTTGTTTCTCTGTAACTAGATTTCCCCCTAAAAGCAGCAGTGCTATTTAATCATAATGCCAACCTTTGGATCTACTTCAGCAGCAATTACCCTGAGCTTTGACTTTGATATAATTTATATTTCAGAGCACATCATAAATAACTATTTTTTCTCTCCTTTTCAGCATGTGTACAAACCCATGGAAACACGAGTTACTGCCTATTTATCTCACCCAGACTGTGTGAGTGAATGCTGCTGCCCGGCCACACATCCCTGGCCACCCCTGTCTGCCCCACAGTGGCACTGTCATGTTCTGGTGTGAGATAAGAGCTGTGTGTGCTTGTCATGGAGCTCCACCAGCAATGCCACCAGGCAGAGTGGTCCTGGAGGTGCCACAAGATGGACCACAACCAGTTTATAAACCAGACCACATCTGCAAACCACCCCATCCAGGTCACATCACTTCACTTTCCTGCCCAAAGTTTAGGCCTCAGTGGGCTACATATTTGCACCAACAAGGGAGTGTAAATCCTAATCTTGCTGACACTCCAAGTGTTGTGGAAACACCCTCTGAATGCCCAGGAGGGTTTACAGGTCTGTGTTCAGGAGGGAAAATAACAGTAAGGGTGCAGCATGAGCTTGGCCATACTGTGCTCTTCCAGCTGCTGAAATTAGGAATCATTTCCTGTCAGTGAAGTGCAGGATTTTAAATGTCTGCCAAGACTGGCAGGAAGGGGGGGAAAGGCTGCAGAAATTTTAAATGTGCAATGAGCAGAGTTGGGTCTTCATTGAAGTGGGGTTTTTGTTCTGGATGAGTTTCACCCAAGAGGATGGCAGATTGCAGAAATCGTTATGCATTGATTTTCATTTTTTTCCCCAATTTTATCATAATGTGCAAATGAGACTACAAAGCACTTCTGCAGGAGTCTGACGTAGCCTTGCAATTAAATTCAAGTTGCTTTCATGAAGAATGACAGCCCAGTGGTGGGAAAAGAGCTGCAAAAACAATGCCTAAGACTGTCAAAGCAATCAAATAACATCTGTTAACTTCTACTCAGGAGCAGAACTTCAGGCATCTCCCAAAACCTTCTTATTCTCAAGAAACACTCGAAAGACCTGCATGAGGGGCTACAATTTTCATGAATCAGTACAAAAACAATGGCTTCTCAAACCATAAAGTGTTCTTTCACAGAAATGTTTGCCACATACCAGTAAAACCCAGTGGTTGGGTACATTTGCCTACTCTGGTGTCAGTGTGCCCCAGATGAGACAGCCCCAACTCAAAGTGGGGGCTGAAACCCCAAACATCGAAGCCTAAATAAGAGTCTTCTAAGTGATGGAAAATTCCCACAAGCCTTTCATGGTGCTCAGCCTGCACAAGGGAAGACCTGAAATGTGGGGCCTTGGGAACATCAAGATAATCCTTGTCTTTACAGTCCAGCAATTTTTCATGGCAGCTGCTGTCCGTCATCTGTTTCTGCACATTGGCCAGGTGGGTCCAAAAATAAACTCCCTGTTAGCAGCTGTGATTATAACCAGATTGTGTTACAAAAGGGCTCCCTCTGGCCTCTCCTATCACTGGAAGAACTCAACCAGTGACATCTGCATCAAGTTCAGCACCGTGCATCAGGCTGGTGGGTCAGGAACCCACCCTGAAGGCTCCAAGTGGCAGGAGACGTTATCAGTGCTGATCCATTTAAAGCAGAATTCCTGCTCAAGCCAAGCTCCTGCTTCTCAGCTGGAACACGGCTCCATCACCCTGTCAGGCCCGTGGTGGCTTTGTTGGCCACCTCAGGCAAGTCACCCAATGGCTGATGCCAATGTGGTCTGTGTGGGCTGGCACAGTCCTCAGCAGCATTTCACTCTCTCTCAGTAAAAAGCCTTTGAGTTAAAAACCTGCATTTTTTATACCTGATTATTCTTCATTGGGATGCTCATAAGTGAAGTACCATCCAGAGACAGTGGCCATGACACATAAATTTAATTACTAACCTTTAATTCATAGGTGGCAGAAACAGTTCTTCAAGCATCTGAGTTAATCAGGCTTTGCTGACAGTGGCAATCAATTGTTCAGCAGCCTGCTTTTTGCTTAATTACTGTTGGACTACATTGCATTTTCAAAATGTCAAGCATCCTCTTTTAGAAATGCAATAAATCATTTTCACGCAGTGTGCAAGTCTGGGGTAGGAGACTATTATTCTCTCACACCTGACCTTGGTTCCTAGGAACAGAAATTGATCATTTACTGTAGCAGTGAAATATCATTTAAGGAAAAATGAGTCTTAACTAAGAACTTCAACTAACTAAAAGGAAGGAGAGTTACTTTCTGACCATGCAAGAAAAATGCCGGCATGGGGATGTGGCTTCTTTAACACTCTTCTGTTAATGAGGCACCATCTACCCTGAGGGTCAGTATTAGAGTACCAGTTGCAGCAGGAATCCACAAAGCACTTGTGCCTGGATTTTCACCGTGTCCCAGGGAGAGATAGCCCTGATCCTTGTTCTTCCAATATTAGGCCACGGTATTTATGTGTCAACCAAAGAGTTGTCTATTCCTCTGTTTCAGAAAGGCAATGTAGCCCCCTGGAACTTGGAGAAGACAAAAAACATGACTATTGAGATTGCATTAACTAGAAGAACTCAGGCACTTCTCAGAACACATATCCGGGGCTCACCAGCCCTACCTGTGACATCTCACTGCTGGCACTGAGGTTGCTGCATGAACGGCGTGGTGTGTGTGGAGGGGCCGTGAGCTGGAGCTGTGGTCTGCAAGGTGCATGGGTGAGACAAACAGAGAAGAGCTGTGCTGCCAGCACCTCCCCTGGCCCCCACTGTGCCCTCAGGGACTGTGCCAAGGCTGTGTCCATTCTCATTTCTCTCCATCTCTAACAAGTAATGAGCAATTTTTAATCTGGTCACTTACATTGACTAACACAGAAGAAAACTGCTTTCAGCTCTGTCTTCAGACACCAGTGGGGTAGAAGTAATAAAAGACACCTTCCTGGCTGAGAAATGGGAGGCATTTTCAGCAACAAGGCCATGCTTGAGTATGTAGAGAGCGGTACATGGGTTGTGGCTAGTGTCAGCCAAGATGATATGAAGATAAAAGACATCCTCTGAGAATGCTGCCAGAAATAAGGAGGAAGAGGCTGTGTGGAATCATATGGATCAAATTTTCTTTTTCATTGTCTTTAATAGAAAAGCTTTATGCCTGCTCCCATGGGTAGCAATGAAAATTTCCTTCTAAACCAGAGGTAGGATGGGTATTCTGTTTTGTTTTTTTTCATTAAACATACATGCATCCATTAAAAAAAAACCTTTTTCCCTTCTGCAAAGCAGAGCTGATTAAAGCCGGGAGCCAACAGCAAACAAAGTGCAATCAAGAAATGAAAATGAAGCAATAAAATGTGTAGCACTTGCAAGACAATAAAAAACATTACTTAGAGGAAGAAAGAAAAGGAAGAAAGGTACAAAAGAAGTCTCTAATCTAAATTAACATTGCTGTTTTCCTAATTCAAGATAGATTTAACTTTTCTCCTCACTTATACCAATGGCACATGTTTCAAAAGGAGTTCTACTGAGTGTATTGGACATCCCCTGTTGCTTGATTCATAGTGCTTTGATGGCAGCAGAGTGTGACAGGTTCTATGAGAGCCTCCCAGCATGAACACTGCCACAAGCTTGCAGGGATTCTCACCACCACACTGAGGACATGAGGCACCACCAGGAGGGGACATCCTTGCAAAACCACCACCTGTCATCTGCACATTCCAGCTCTTCCTGTGACTCCAGAGGGAAATCCAAGTGTAGAATGGGCTTTGTTCTGTGTCTTCCTTCTTCATGGTGGCTATAATTTCTCCTCACCAATGCAGCTCCTCCAGGGAGAAGGGCAACCACGGCCACCCTATGCCCATGGTGCTCGCAGAACTGAGGGGTTTATGTATGTCTGTACCACCAGCTCTGACTGGGGTTTTCCTCTTGCAGTTTTCCTCATTAATGTTCCCAGATTTGTCCAAAAGGCAGCAGCACTAGAGGGCACTGCCTGCACGTGTGAGAAAAGCGGACATACCTTCAGTCATCTGCCAGGACACCCAATTTTGGCTGTTCGCTGGCACCTTCTCTTCTCACCTGTGCCCTTTCTGTAGGGGAAGACATGGAGCCAGCTGGGGCCATTAATTTGCTTGGCTGCAGATGAGGTTGGCAGCACAAGGTGATGTACAAGATCCCTCCCAACAAACATCTGGGAAAGCCAAAGTGAGATGTTATCAAGTATGTTTGTTCCAGGCTCAAAGCAGGCAGTGAAACAGCTGCACGTACGTTTAGGCCAAAAGATAAAGTCATGCTGGGGGGTGTCCAGGAACACAGGGGAGGCAGAGCCCTCACAGAGCCCCTTCCTGGGGTGCCTGCAGGAGCTGTGTCCAGCTCTGCTGTCTTGCTGCTGCACCTCTGCTCCAAACCCCTCCTGTGGACAGAAATTCCCTTCTGGATCCAGCCACACTGGAGAAAATGTGTCCTCCGCCCTCACTCATTCTCCTGCTGCAGCAGAAAAGCCATGGACTGGTGTCTACAGAAAGCAGCTCATTCAGATTAACCCAAAGTGCACAGGGTAAAGCCTTCAAGCAGTCACCGTTCCCGAGGCTGGCCTGGGTTACGGGGAGCTCCTGTCAGCCCAGGCTACAGGGGAACTGAACCCTTCTGTTGCCAAAAGCATCTCACACAGCCCAGGAGGAGCTGGGCTCAGCTTAACCAACATATGTCACGAGTTAGAAGTCCCCAGCAACACAGCTGCTGCTTTAGTCCCTCTTTCTCCAAGCCAAGTCCAGTGGCACCAACCTCACCTTGCACCACAGATTTTCACAGGCTCCCTAGATGTCACCCTCCACACCAAAAAGCCACCAGGCCTGCACAGTCTGCTGTGTTAGATGAAGTCCAGACAAAGCCAAACTCTTCCAAACTTTCCTCTGGGGCCCTGTGCAGCTGAATTGACACCCCCGTGACTGATTTCTTCCAGCTTGAACTATTTCCCTTGATGATCTGCCCTAATGGAAAAACAGCTTTTCCACCTTTCAAATGAAAGCAAGATAAAAAATGCCTTCCTGGTTCAAAAAGCACATGGAACTGCTGCCAAAGAATATGCATGTTAATAACATATCCTTCGTATGAGAAGACAGTGCTGAAATTTCAAGTGATCTCCCTAGAATACAAACAATACCCAGAGCATGGCAAAGAGATTAAAATAATCCTTGGGATGCATTTCAGTTTTCATGCCTTTTGTAAAATAAATAAATAAGTACAAATTAGTAATGTATCTCAGCCTTCTGAAAGCTCATGTTTGCACCCTGAAGGATTCCTGCTCTGCAGTTAATAAAAACCAGTTGCATAGATAACAGGTCCCTGAGGCTGAGGTGTTAGTTCTAAATAAATTGCTTCTTTGAAAAAAATTGCAGGGACATTATTGTGTTTTGGAAGTTTGAAGCCTTTTCTAATTAATCCAGGAGCACAAGGGAAAGGCACAGATCTCTCGTCAGAACGAGGCTTCCCTAAGTGCTCAGAGTGCCGGGGCTGCCGCTGGTGTGGAACTGAGCCTGCAGCCTGGAGGCCAACCTGTTCCTCAGGAGAAGGACTTGGTGATGCTGTTAAGCTACTTTTTCCAGCCAGTAATCAGCCAGTTGTTTTGCTGGAATTGGGATGAGGGATGAAGCACAGCAGCCACCTCCAAAAAGAGATGGTAATTCTGCAGAGATGGACAAATGTGCCTTCTCTGAGGAGGCGCACGGGCTCTGCTGCAGCTGGGCATGTTTCCTTTTCCCACAGAGAAATATGATGCCGTCATGATACCCCTTGAGCATTCCATGGGTGGGAGCCCCAGGGCAAAAGCAGCTTCAGAAACCTGTACACACCTTACGCTGATTTTTTCTTTCTTTTGGCCGAAAAAAAAAAAAAAAGAGAGACGCTGGCATTCCTGAGATAGAGAGTTGGCCTTCTTGCTCAACAAAGTCACCCACTGTGCTTTGTGAGAGTCCTGTGGACATCCTGGCAGTCCCCTGTGAAGCTTCCCCATGGATTTGCGGCCCTGTGTCCAGCACAGCCCTATAGACAGTCCCTGGGGCTGTGGCACTTCCATAGGGCACCACAGCACACCGGATGAGATGAGTCCTGCAGCCCCTCCAAGACAGGGCTGTTCCTTAAAAGCACAATGTAAAGTCCCAGGACGTCTTTTTGGCTTTGATCAGTTGAAAAGAGGGACCATGTTGGTCTGCCATGAATACATGTCATGAGAGAGATGTAGATGGACAGGGGATGGTTTTTATTAGATGGAAATTATACTGGTTTTCCCATTCATGTCCTATCTCAGACTCCAGGTCTTGCAACCCTTTCCTGGCTAGCTGGACCCAGCCATGGACAAACAAGTAGTTAAACCACCAGGCTTTACCCACTCCAGTTACACTGGCTGTGCTGGGGTTCCTCAAAATGTGTTAAAGTGGAGCACATGGTGACAGGGAGAGGAGACAATGTATGTGCAGCAGTGAGAAAGCCCGTGGCCTCCTTTGGTTAATGGCCCTTGCAGTGGGCAGCACAGTATATTTTCACTCATTAAATCAAAGTGGCTGCTCCTTGCCCTTCAAGTCCCCAGAGAGCAGCTATTCCGATAACAGCCAGTCCCCACAGACTCATTAAGCTTTCTGGAAGCTGTTTGCAGAGGCAGGGTGCTAATCTATGAAGATAAGAAGTCAAATCTTTCACTACGAGGACATTTTTTACTAGTTGTCTCGTGCTCTCCCTTGTAATTTCATCAAAGGCCAAACCTAAAAACCTATCTAATCTGTCAGAAAGGCCAATCTAATCTATCATTATTAAACACTTTTATAGAGAAAAATGAATTGCAACATTAGAGAGCTTGTGATTTAGAACATGAAAGAGGTGGAAAAATGTCAGTGAAATGACAAACAATACAAAATCTGCTTTCCTGAGAGAACAATTAGCTGGTGGCACAAATAAATAAGTAAATACAGTTAAAACTGCTTAGATTTATAGCAAGAGGTGTAGAAAATGGCTGTGACTTGCCAATGATAGCCTTTTATGTCAGAAGTAGATTTTATTGGACTTATATCCAAATGAACCTTCACCTGCTGTGGAAGGTTTCAGAGCCCAGTGCCATGAGAGCAGATGTGACAGGTCTGTCACAGGGCCTTGAAAAGCCATTGCAAGGTGGTGGGTGCAGAGGGGGTTGGTGTTTAATTTCAGAATTGTGATAGGGAGAAGACTAGTACTTGTACAGTCAGAGAAGAAAAGCAGGCTATTCCAGAAGATAATTCAATTCAGGGACAAAATCTAGCGCAAATGTCACAATGGAGCAACCAACTCTCAACTCTTCCCTCTCCAGGCAGAGATCTGAAAGTGGTGGGACTTCTCAATGTAGACTCAGAAAAATTTTTGCTCCGTTATTTCTATCTGAACAGGGAAAGCAATTGCATGGCTGTAGGAGTTTTGGATGTTCTGCAGGTGGGGCATTCAAAGTCTGAGCCCTCCTTGCATCCTCAGTTGAGGGGCTCAGTGAGGCTCAGAGCTGCCCACAGCCAACAGAAGGGCTCTGAGTGCCATGCTGAGCCCAGGGCCTTCTGCTAGAAAAAGGAGTCTGATTTCAACATGGGGAAACTTGTCATCATCCCAGACAGATTAATTAGACTTGGCAGATTTTTCACTAGTTGGAAATAAGATCAGTTGCCATGAAAACATGGGGAAGAAAGAGGTACTGGATGATTTGTACAGGGGATGTATTTGGCTTATGTACCCTTGCAGCCTGGGCTCTGGTTTGGAGCACTCTGTGGAAATCAGAGTCCAAAACTCAGTCTGAGCATGATCAGGGCTGAAGACAACACTAGGATGTAGCTGCACCCCCTGCCTCTTCTTCCCTTGGCTCCAGCCCAGTGCCAGGGCAGGACCAGGACTAGGGGGAAGTTGGGTGTTCAGCCATTCCTTGCACTGTTCATCCAGAGATTACCTCAAGCTCTGCCACATGTTGGCTGTCAGCCCAGCAAACTGTGCCATGAGCCATGGCATCATCTCTCTGTGGAGTGAATGCCCTCACAGCAAGGAAGGGATGCAGAGCTTGGCTGTGCCTGGAAAGAGCCAGAACAAGGACAACCCACCTGCAAAGCAGGATACGTGCCCTGACCCCTCCACTGACATTTAGGCTAGAAAGCTCTCTTTAGCTGCACTGAACACTTCCAGATTTCCAGCATTTCAAAGGAGATTTGGCAGGACTTGCTCCTCCTTGATTTTGTTTCAGATGCCATAACATTTGGGCCTTTTTATGCAGCTTTTGGCTGGTGTTGAAGCAATTTCTGTCTGTTTCTTCTTTCTCTTCCCCCTCCCCCTTGACATCCATGGTGGGAGGCTGACAAAAGTCAGTGACTCAGCCCTAGAAGAGAATGGAAAACTCCAACAGGGCTTTGAATTGAATTGCAGACAAGGAAGGAGAGACCCAAGGGGAGGTTGGAGAAAGGGAAGGAACGGGACTGTAATAAGAAAAAACATGAAGGGAGCAAATAAGTGTTCTATGTTGAATAAGTGAGCAAGAATAACTCCTTTCAGGAAAGTCACTTCTACTCCATGGGCTGTGGAAAGATAAATTTACACAAAAACCAACCCCAAATTACTTGAACAAACAAGGAATTTCAGGAGCAGAGGAACTACATCCTAATTAGGCACAAAGTTTTGTCCTCTTTCCCCTCACCAGTCCCAGCATCACCTTTCTGTGTGGCTCTTACCAAGCAAGGAGACTGTCTTAGGCCTAAAAAGGTGAGCAGAGGGACAAACAGGCAAGAAAAGGAGTGCCACTAAATTTTATGATGTGTGAGAGACATCATATTAAAATCCAGCAGTGAGTTTTAATGCCAGCCCAAGCCTCAAGGGCACTTCTCCAGCAGAGGTTTGCACCCCAGTGCATCCCAACTTTTCCCCAGTCTGCAGGGATAAATACCACCCACTTGCCTAGTGAGTCAGGAAGGTTTGTCCTGAAGGTGTCAAAGGACCTCCATCCCCATGCACAAGGTGGTGTATCTGGTCTCCCTGCAGCCACATGGATATACAGCCTTCACTCCAAAGCCAAATCTGATCCTACAGCATCAACAGGGAACTGCTTCAAAGCCAAAGGCTCTCATTCTATCATATCTGCTTTCCAGGTTTTTCAGTCTCCCAGAACAGCCAACATCCATGCTACACCATGGACTTGGAAGCACAGGAGTGGTGGGTGCAAGGATACCCGTGTCCTCCCAGCCTATCCAAGCACCAAATTACTCAGCCGTTTGCTCTTCTGGATCCGTGCAACACACCATGGAAGCATTTCAAAGGAAAAATGTGCCATTTTGGAGTTGTGAGTCTCCCTCAATGCCTCATTGTGCCGAGGAAGGGTGACAACTAACATATTGTACTGACAAGCATTTCTCATCCGCTGGGTCCATGGGTAAGCTGGGTCCGCTCTAAAGAGCTGTTGTCTTTCACTTGCCACCACACCACTGTCACATCTCACACATCCATGGCAGCCTACTCACTTCCATTCACAAATTCCTCCGCTGAATAACACCAAAGAGTTAAGGCTTTGTCAAAGGGTTGCGCTATGGGAAGGGAAACTGGAGAAAAAATGGCTTTCAATGCAGTGCGAGCATAGACAATACTGTTTTGTAACTGCGCCGTTTGATGTGCAATGACAGGAATTAATCATTTTACTTAACAGAATTACTCTTTGTTATGTAAACTTTGTAAAGTCAGTCTCATGTGACCTCTTTCAATTAGGAACAAATTGTTTAAAACTGTCGTCTTTCTGAAGGCGCAGTATTCGTAAGAGCGACCTCGGGGATGGGTTGTCATTTCACCCTGGAGTACTCACAGCTGTGCAGTTCAACACCAAATGGAGACCAAAATGTGCAGAATGACTCTTTTTTTTTTTTTCCAACAGAATGAGCAATCCCTCTGCACTTATTCTAATATGGGGCAAACATTTGTTTCCCATTTCATTTTCTTCGGTTCTGAGAGAGCTGGATTTGTTTTTATAGGTTTCTCATCACCTCAGTCTGTGAGCACCTCAGTGGTGAGAACAGACATGCATCCTGAGAGCCCCTTGGAGGAAAGGAAGCATTTTCCATCTACCAAGAGAGAACCCAGACCAGAAAAGATGAAGGGCCCCATCTTCAGTGAATGAAAATCATTTCTTCAGCAAAAAAATATGTAGAGCTAATGTCATGCAGAAAGTCTGTAGCAGGGCCAAGAAGAGCCTCCAGAGGTCCACAATTTCACCCCAACATCTCAGCTGCCCTCCTGATTCCCATAACCTCGAGAGCTGCTGCAGCTCCCTTTGCTGCCAAACATTTTCACACAAACTGGGAAGGCTGGAAGCATCCTCTGTTACACACAGGGGTACTTTGCCTTTATATTAAGGCACAAAGCAAGACTCTGCCAGGCTGGTGTGAGCACCACAGATTTGCTTTCAAAGCTGCTTGCAGAAACAAGGCAGCAGCAGCCTTGGGATGTGTATGCCCTGATGGCTCTGGGGATAAATGAGCCACACCGGATGGGTTGTGAGTTCAGCTCTCTTTGGAGATCCCCTTTCACCTCTGTGCCCATGAAGGTGCCTGCCCATGTTCCCACTTAGGTCCTGACCCTCGGAGAGGAAAACTCATTACACCTCATAACCTCTCTCAACTTCATCAACAGGCCTAATTTTTGTCCTCTAAATGCTGCACTAATAGCCAGCCCTGATTGCTCTGGGTGATAAAAGCATTTGCTCTCCATGTTTCCCATGCATAATGCACCCTTGACGCTGGGGTCCGGGCACTTTCAAAGGGTGGCTGTGGAGCTTTTAGTTAAGAGCCCAATCAGAAGATATGACCTGAGCGATCAGGACTTTGAAAGGCTTCGGCTGAACTTTGATCTTGTTTCCCTGGCTGCCCTGCCCAGCAGCATTTGCTGCATTAAGGAAAACGAACCTGCCTTGTCCAGACTAGAAGGCGAACAACGTCGCATCCAAGAGCTTTCAAGTCGAGCTGAGCCATTATGTACATCCCCCTGAAATCAAACGTAGTCAAAGATTGCAGAAGGGCTGTCGACAGTGGCGTCTCTCAGCTGAGCTTTTCCTTCATATGGCATTGTTCCACGACTACCTGAAAGAAGGTTGTAGACAAGTGTGGATTAGTCTTTCCTCCCAGCTAACAAGCAATAGGACAAGAGGAAACAGCCCCAAGTTTTCTTCCCTGGAAGGGTGGTCAAGCATTGGAATAGACTGCCCAGAGAAGTGGTGAAATCGCCATCCCTGGAAGTGTCCACAAAGCATGCACATGTCACGCTTAGGGACATGATTTAGTGGTGGACTTGACAGTGTTAGGTTAAGGGTTAGACTTAAGTATCTTAGAGCTCTTTTCCAACCCTAATTATTCTATGATTCTGGTCCATACGGACTTTCCTAACTGGCAAATCACCATCATGACTCCAGTCCAGCCGTAGGATTCACTTACTACTCACCCCAATATAAAGTGAGGATCTGTGGGGTCTGCAAGGCTGGATTAACAGCTGGGGTCACAGCCCTGTTAAACAGCTGTGCAGGATTGCTCCAGAAATTAAGCCACTGGAGAAGGTTTTT
The DNA here is from genome assembly GCA_013396695.1 of Sakesphorus luctuosus. Lineage (NCBI taxonomy): Eukaryota > Metazoa > Chordata > Aves > Passeriformes > Thamnophilidae > Sakesphorus > Sakesphorus luctuosus. The sequence goes on from VWZD01003138.1 coordinate 2,419,467, forward strand.
CTCATAATCTTCCCATGGGAGTAGCTGAACACAACCCCCAGCCCAAAGGAGAAAGATGAAGCCCGAGGAGATAAAGCAGGTGCATGAACATGTCTGGGGAGCCTGGAGCACAGCTCACAACACAGCTGACATCCCCTGGGACACCAGCCTGGGCTTTGCAGGATGGTGTCACAGGATGGAAACCATGTGATCTCCATGTTCTGCAATAAGCCATGCTGGAAACCAAGCCCCACAAGCAGGAGTTTATTGAACAGGCAGGCTGCAAGGATCTGCAGGAGCTAATAATAGTGCCTTCCTCTAACAAGCTCATTAGCTGCTGGAACAGTGAAATCATCTCTGGCATATTCCTCTTGATCACTGTGGTTGTATCTAGTGTTTCTATCAAGGCATTACTAATAGCTAATATTCATTGTGGTATTCCAGTGTGGGATTTACTCCCACTCTCTGCAAAATAGCCCTGGTTCAGCCCCAGGAAATGAAAACAACGGCAGCTATCGGCAGTGTTAAGTAGTTGAGCATTTTTCTTGTCTGGTTTTGCCAGTCCTTTACATCATTTCATCAGTTCTTTGTGAGGAGGAGCCCTTCCTAATTCCCTGGGATAGAGGCTGTGTGTGCTGGGGACAGCCTGTCCCAGGGGAGCAGCTGGGCTCCTCACAGTGCCCCAGCATTGGGACTGCACTCCTGGTGCAAACAGGCTTTTAGCTTGACACTGCCATGAATACCTCCCTGCAAGCATCAGCCAGTGCTTTGAACCCCCTCGAGCCAAGGAAATCAGCCTCATGGTGGGGAACCAAGCAGTGATCTCATGAACAAATGAGGCTTCAACCCACAAGATTAAACCATCTCCCAGCGGAAACATCAGTTAAGAGGATGGCCATTCTGCAAATCCACTCCCCAGCCTTCAGTCTCTCTCAATCCTCTTCTGGTCTCTTTATCTGATACTGTATTTACATACCCAGCTACAGTCTTCATTTCAACACCAGCAAGACCAAACCTTTTCCTGGGAAGTGAGGATGTCAAAGGCGATTCAGGTAATGCTTCAGTGACTCTCTGCAGTTCCTGCTTTTCATCTCTTGAAAACCACTCTATCTGATGACAATTTTCTTAAACGCTCAAAACCCAATGAAAGCATTTCTAGTAGTAACTGCTGCTTAGCACCAATGTCCCACCACCAAAAGGTGACATTAATGCCATCTTCGTTAGAAGCAGATAAAGGTAACGGTGCACACTTACACACAAGTCTGTATGATTAAAAATATTCAACTCCTGCAAACTGTATTTCTTCTCCTGAAATTCCACCTGATTCTGTTACATCTTCACTCAATAGCAATAAACCTTCATGTAAGAACATCAGTCTCTGTTTCTAGTGCTTGCACTTACTGAAATCTTGAGGACAGCAAGCAAGGAAAGATACTCAAGAAGTACCTTCCTTGGCCAGAGTACATTTTCTCCCCTCTGTTTCCTCCTTCAAAGCCCAGGAATTTCAGTGCAGGAAGGCAGAGCCTCCAGGCTGGTTCTGTCAGGAAAAGAACAGCACAAGGATGTTTGACAGCAGGGATGCTCCTAAGGGCTGAGCCAGGCTTTAGAAGCAACCTGACCACAAAGTGACACCAAGGATGTACTGGGAAGATGTGTCCCACAGCTTGTCTTTGCTGTAAAAGAAACTTGAGCTCCATGTGCAACCAAAAATGTCTGACTGGAAGGGAACTGAAGGCCAAACTCCAGTTCACCCCATTCAGGTGCTGCTGCAGAGCACAGACCCTGCACACTGCTTGGGGTAAAGACCGGCATTACTCACAAGTTACACCAAGACCAGGTGCTTTGCAACATATGAGAGAAATGCAATTTCCTGCACCTGCAGCACATTCCAGTGACATTAACAGAAAGTATGGACACTTCCCAGCCCCATCTCAGATCCTGTGGATGGAATCAATGGTTATGAGTGGACCCTGCCATCACCCTAGCCTCCTGCCCTGTTTTCAGTTACAAGACCCATCCCTCCAGGGTTTCATTTTCACAAAGAATTCTTCATAACTTATATTTGTTTGCTCAGTGTCAGTTAGATGTCTGCCTTTCTGCCCGAACTATCTTTAGCTTCCAAAATATTTTGCATTTCAGGGAAGTATTTGGGTAACATTTCTGAGAAGAAATAAGGCAGAGCACCAGTGTGCAGAAAGTGTCCTGTTTGCTTTTTTTCTTGTGTATATGGGGGCATCCACGACCTGTCCTGGAACGACTGAGCGAGGCTTGTTCCTGAGGTGAGATTAGCGGGACTCATGGAAACAGGGGGATGGGAATGGCAGTGCACAGTGGGATGCACAGTGCTGCACAGGCACACAGCACAGTGCACAGCCCAGCACAGCACCTGCTGCACTGGGGGACTGGGAGGAGTCTTTAAGCAGGTAAGGATTTACACCTGATGCCTAGGGAAGGACTGTGCATAAAACTGAGCTCCCAAACAGAACTGCAAGATTGGTTTTCTCCTTTTGTTGTCACTGAGAGGCCTGTTTGCCTGTAATACCTGCCTCATGATTTGGGCCCTGGCTTTCCTCCACAAGCATTTTCCTGTAAGGATCAGGGCCTGCACTATTTGCAGGTAATCATTAGCATGTTAACTTTGCTTTTGCATATGCAGATCAGAGCTATTTGCCTTTCTGATCTTAATTTTAGCACACAAAAATAAAAGGCAAAGGAAACATTAGGAAAATATTATGTTATATATATTTTAGTTATGTTGTATTATATTGTTATACAATATGGAATACTTTGGAAAGTGTTCTGCACACAGACTCAGGCATTAATGGTAGGAAGTCTCCTCTGAGGTAAGTGAGTAGGAGAGGTTTGAAAGTGCCTGTCTAGGACTGGAACAGTCCTCAGTCACCCATCCTTCCCATGCAGGCTGTCACATCACAGAGCAGCTCTGGAGAATGAAAACTGAGCTCCATTCGGACCACGGTCATCCCTCAGGATGGGGATTAACCAGCAACTGCATCTTCTGAGACCTCTACCACTTATGGAGACATTTGGTCTGGGAAACTGGACCAAATCTAGTTCTAAATCAGCATCACATCACACGCAGGTAGATCTGACTCCCCGTGGGATGGCACCGCTGCCCGGCTCTCCATGCAGGTGCATCTCCCTGCGCTGCTGCGGAGCCGGAGGGATCATTGCCTTGGCAGCGGCTGTTCAGCAGAGCCCTGTGCGCTGTGCGGGGACACGCGGGGGGCAGCAGGGCGGCTCAGTGAAGCTTGTCATTGTTAATGAGATTACACTCCCCTAATCTCACAGCAAATCGGATTGTCATGCTGAGCGCATTTATCGCGGGCCGGGGCGAGAAGGGAGGCAGCGCAGAGGGGGGGTCCCTCCTTCATTCAGCCAGCAGGGCTTTGCAGCAGAGGGGATCCACTTATTTCTAGGTGACTTCTGAACCCGAAGGGGAGGCTGATGGATTTTCCCGGGGCAGGGAGCGAGTGTCATCCTGCACGAAGCCCAACTGCGGGAGCGCACCTCTGGCAGGGAGGAGGACGCAGCTCTTGGATTTCCATCCACTGCAAACAGCTGGACTGTTTTCTACAGGGTTATGCAACTGTTTTGTTCCCAAATAATATTAATGTTATGTTTAAATTCATACCAAATCTTGTTTATCTTGCTTCAGCTTCACAGAGGAATCACGTGTGAAGTTTTACCGGGGTCTGAGCATTGCTGGCAGCAGCTGCAGCACTCAGTGCATCCCATACATCCTTCCAGGGGGGTCCAGGACTCCTCCAGCCCCACGCAGGGTTTGCTCCTGTCTGAGGACAAGGACTCTTGGCTGATCACAGCTCGTGTTGTCTCAATAAAGGCTGCAATCCCAGAGCAGCTTCCTTGTGATGAAATCCTGTCACCCAACCTGCGCTAACGTGGAGCAAGGAGATGAGATGAGGCCTGGGGGGAAGGACCTCTCCAGCAAGACCTTGCAAGAAGACCCAGTGGCCAAGGTAGAGAACACCCCTCAAGCTAAAGGAGACCTTTAGTCTCCTGATAAGCCCAAAGCAACTCACACATCTACCACTGTCTGATCTGACAGAACAGCCACATTTCTTTTGATACACTCATCAGAAAACTAGTAAAATGCCAAGGTCCAGCTTTGAGTGAAGAGAAAAGGTTTGTATAACCTCTCTGGGCTCCTGCTGCAGCCAAATCCACGGTCCTGGTAAAGGCAAGTACAAACCGAGTGTCTGTGGCATCGCCAGAGGGTGTGAGCAGCATCCCTGCATGTGCTGGGCAGGAGCTGCATGGGAAGTCACATGTTTTTGCAACTGTGCTTTGGGAGTCTGAGCCCAACTGTTCAGCAACATATTTGGGACAAAGTTGCAATAATCCTGAGAGGCTTTTGAACTTGGGAACAATAGGAGCTATTTTCAATGGGTGAATAATGTTGAAAATCTGTCCCTTAATGTCAGCTCACAGAATCATCGTTTTTCCCAGTAACTAATATAAAAGTTTAATTTTTTCTCAATGGATTTCAATGCAACATTTACTTTGAGACTGTTTATTCCTCATCCAAGAATAGCAGGGAGACACACTGAAAAAGGACAAGATGATCTTTATCTTTTCAAATAGAGAAATTGTAACATTTCTTTTAACTATCTCACTGTAGTTCTGTGTGTTTAAATGTATCCCACACAAACAATTTCAGGAAATAACTTATTTTTATGCTTTACATTGCATGCCTTTGATGAAGAGAAATAAAACTTTAACTCGTAGATATTCCTACTGTTGGTGTAAAAAAAAAAAAATTAAAAAATCATTTTCTACGCAAAAATGAAGCATGTCCAAAGTAATGCATTTCAGGATGCTGCTTTAGTGTTTAAAGGAAAAGAAACATTATTCACCTGGATTATTTTCATAGTAATGATTTAAAAATGTTCATTGAAGGATTAAATATTGTAGGAGATACACATTTTGCCTGGCATAATATTTTGACATTACTAAAAAAGTTTTCTGAATAAACATGATTTACAAAATTCGATTTGGAATGAAAACTAATTTTGAAACATTGAAGTCTCTCTGATTTCAAAGTAGGTCTCGTCATTACTCAGTGGAAGTATCTCTTCTTAATTAAAAGAACACTTAGAAGCATTTTTCATAGCCTGGCAGCAATGTACTAGGCAAGTAATTAATCTTGCATTGTCTCTCTGGCAGCATAGCCCTTTCCTGCAACACTGCTTGGGCAGAAGTTTATCCCTGTATGAACCAGAAGCAGGCTCTGTTAAAATGAATTTCTGATGCGGATATATTACCAGGATTGAGATTTTAGAGCCACAAAAGCAGCTTTGCACAACAGTTAAATAGCAGTTTATCTAATCCTGTATTCCATGAACTTGGGTCTCACCATGTCAATTCACAGATACCCTCCTGCCCATGTCAGACTCTGTGCTAGCAGGATTTGGTATTTTGCTTCTTGTTGTACACATTTAAACATCTGTTTTCCATTACTGACCCTCTGAAACACAACTTGCCACTGTAGCACAGGCAAAAGCATTGAGGACGGCCACAAAACCCCAGCTTTTGTTTAGAGCAGAATTGCTAGATAAGATTATTTAAACTGATAAAAACCAAAACAATCTCAGGGCCATCGATGTTGCTGTTCTGGCCCACTTCTCTTTATTAGATCGTTTTGGCCAAAGGGCTTCAGCTGATCTTGTCACTGTTTCTTGTAGCCTCCTGCCCAGTGATGATTTCATCTGCTGCTCGACACCATTCTTCTGTGATTAGAAACGATCCTCTGACAACACGTCTGAAACAGAGGGGTGGGCAGGCCTTGTGTCTCACACAGAGAGGTGGGCAGGGTTTACTGATGCAATCAGATGACTGACCAACACACAACGTGCTGCAACATCTGTGCTGCACCCTCTGACACCAGCTTGGGGGGTACAACAGGAGGGTCTTCATGGCTGGTGTGCCACCCTGCATCACCGTCACCTTACTGGTGACAAACGCTTGTTGCTGATACAAAAGCTAGTGAGGAGGTGGCAGCAAGGAAACCAGTAGAGTCCTTTGGTGATGTGCTGCACGTTGGAGAGGCTGGAAATCCTGTTAAGTTAAAGCAAAAGGCAAGGATGGTGATGTCAACCCCGCTGCAAAGCTCATCCCTTTAGGCAATGCAAAGCAGAGCTGGAGCAAACTGCATTTTCCCCATAGTGAGGATTGCAGCTGCTTCCCAAAGCTTCTGGATGGCTGCTGTCCTTGAAAACCACCTGCTGTCCCGGGCTGGGGCTCACGGCACATCTTACAGCCACACACGGAACAATTTCCTGCCAGATTTCCACTTCCATAAGAGAAGGTTATAAATGATGCCCAGAGAGCTGCTTCTCTGCACTAACGGATGCTGTAACCCTACACAGCCCTATTTTGGGCCAGCAGTTTCTCATGCTTTACAGCCCAAATGCTCCCCCTGCCTGTTCCAGCACTTCCCCTCTGGTGCGATGGGCAGAGTCCAGCGAGCAGTTTCCACCTCCCCTCTCAAGGCACTGATACACTGGCAAGCACAGATAAGGTCCCTTGAGTTTAAACTTGAACAGAACTGACTGAATGTGGCTGACTTTTACCAAGAGTTCAAGAACATGGAAATTTTTAATGCATGTTTCGATATGTCCTGGGATAATCTATGACCTTTTGAGTCCTTTTTTATCCAAAGCAAACTTCAGAACACGATCCTGGCAGATTTCTTGGAATCGTGACGCTGAGTGATTCTACAGATATCCGAAGTGATGCTCTGAGAGGAATGAAAATATTTTCAAATTATCCCCCATATGCCAAGAGATGCAAGTGAACAGTAAATGCTGAGTGCTCATTGTATGGGAAGCTGTCAGAGCAATCCATTTGTATGTCTGTATTGTGGGTCCTCTTCCCAGAGAAATTCCTTGCATATTTCTATAAAATGTAAATAGTGCCCACTCCTCGGAAAACAAAATGCTTTGCAGCCTTTCATAGGCTTTTCACAGTGTTTAGGGGTAAGAAGTTCAGCTCTTTCTCAGAGTTGCACAGTTTTTCTGAGTTTGCCCATTTTACCAGCACCCAGAGTGGGCACCCAGAGTGTCCCCAGGCACAGCTGACCAGGCACATCAAACAGCTGCCCCTGCACCACTTTGTTCCCATGGTCAGAGCACCATCCACATCGTGTCCTTCAGCAGAGCAAAGCAAGCTGCCTCAAAAATGAGGTGGGACTTGAGCTGGAGGCAGCCATGGCTGAGAAGGCTTTACTCGAAGACACAAAGACAAGAAGTTATACTTTCAAAGCTGAAAGCACCATGAACTTCTTGTTACTGTCTTGTTGCAAAAGTCAATAATTATTTTCCCTCCCAAGCTATGACTTGTCTAAACTCCCTGAGGAATTCCTCCTGCAGCTTTACCATGGAGCAGGGCAGACTTGGTAAAGAGCCTCCAATAAGACATTTTTAACATGGGATATCATTGCTCTCCTGCACCAGGAATGGAATTTCTTTCACCCCTAAACATGTAAGCATTCTGTTGTGGTTGCATCTCACCCTACTGATGGCTAAGAGAAGATCATTCCTCTAATGCCAAGTACCCATTTAACATGCTCCATTTTAAATACAACCTCTCCAGAAGCTCTGCAAACACCAGACAAATGGGTCACAGCTGAAGAATCCGTCTCACAGGGTTTAAACATAAATGCTTGTCTGTGTGTAGGCACAGCTCAGCACCTTTCTCACTGATCGTGGTTTCTGGGATGTTTAAAGGATTATCCCAGACACCTGCTAGCTGATAGTTTGTGTTGGATGAACCTTTGTTTTGGTGCTCCCTTCATCCCTGCTAAGCCAAGTTCATGGGTATTTGCCACAAAGAGGAAGAAGGGAGGACATGGTCTAAAACAAGACATAATAAAGGCACATAAACACAGTGACATCTGTCAGAAGATGTTGTTTTAGGAAACACAATGTTTGTGTGTTTGTTTATTTCAAAATCACTTTGTTTAGCTGCCAAGAGGACGTCGTATGAGGAACTTTCTTTCCAAACATCATGTATATTCCACCAGCCCCCACTCTTTCCTACTCCAGATGAGTTTGTTGCATGTGATTTCCAAGCAGAACAAGTGGGTGAACCTCTCTATCTGACTTATTCTCTTTCCCATAGTAAAAAACACATGGCCTTGACTCTGGAGAGGACAGCTGCATGTGTGAAAGTCCATCTTTGTTCGTCAAAGTCCTTAAGCTCATGATAAAGCTAAGAAAACACTTAAGTGCTTTGATAAAAACGGAAGATCTCCTGAATTGGGACCAAAGAGATGCTACAGTGAATTGATTTCCTTTGAGAACAGCCTGTATTTTCCCCAAAGGGCTAATACTGTAATTCTTCTATTCAACTCTAAAGCTGTTCCAAAGCTGCAGCAAGTTTGATAGGGTTGGCATTTCTTAGAAGCTATTTATTCACCCATGACCAAAGTATTAAGACTCGCTCTCTGCAGTAAATATGCACAAGTGGACACACACTGGGAAATTCTTTGTCTTGTCCCCAGCTCTGCTGCTGAAGGAAGACACATGGTTTCAATGATGTCTTTGTTATCTGATCAAGCATTCAGTCCAATTTGCAATTTTAATGAAAATCAGACACCTGCACTGCAAGTGATCTCCACTCCCAGGATTAACAACAACGAGGACAAGAAGCATTCCCCCTTATCGGAAGAACTGAAGCCACCAGTATCCCGTTACCAAAGCCCAGGCTGTGATTTCAGATGTTACCCAGAAGAAAGGAACCTTTTATCCTTCTTTGGAGAGTGATCTCCTCAGATGGAGAACCAAACTGAAATGAACAGCTATGGGCAACACTGGCTCGAGCACAGAAGCACAAGCTGGGGAGCTCTGGCCACACCAAAACTCAGCCAGTTCCAGAGACAGGCTTTGCTGGCTGGCTCTGAGGCAGCACGAGTATCGCACTGATGACTGGAACAGCTCTCTTATAAACATTGTTTTCCAGAAATTATTACCAGAATATGCATTTTTTGGTGTTCATTCAACTTTTTTCCTTTTTTTAAAAAATTTGTACAGGCTGATTTTTCATCTGGTCTGTCTTGGACATGAAGATATCAACCCTGTAGCACTGAGCAAACCTCAAAGGGGTCAGAAGGGGATTTGGAAATGGGACAGGTGTCCTGGCTGCAGTGCCACCCAGGAAAGGTCCTTCAGCACATCCCCATGTTACAGCTGAGGCTGAGTGATGCCCAGGAGGGAGCATGGCCCCATGGGGTATTCAAACATCAGAGCAGAAGACTGGCTCAGCAAAAGCCTGGTACCTGTTTGCAAATCCATAGCTCCAGTTAAAATGGCAGAAAGGAGTGGTGTGGGCAAGAAATGGGAATTCATGTAATAGACTGTGTCAGTGCATCCTTCTCTGCAAGATGTGACGAAACCTACTTCCTCAGAGTTTTAGCCAGTGTTTACTCAAGTGCTTTCCAAAATGTTTCCTGATTTCTCCTTTTGCCTGAAGCTCATTTGTTTCCACCATCTGGGCTGTTTGTGTTTGTTGGAGTTTTTCATGTAGGGGGAGAGGGAAAAAGAAGGAAAGGAGGAAGTAAAAAGACTAGTGAGCACCTTCAAGAAGTTGATAAGCTTCAAAGACTACCCCAAATCAAGAACTTCTCATAAAATTGGCATTTTTTTTCCACAGCCTTTGGTGTTAAAAGTAATTTGTTTCAACGGAACACCTCACTCTGCTGTGGAGATGCTCACGTAGCTCTGATGAGATCAGGGAAGTTTCAGGTGTCAGAGCTCTTGGAATCTTCCTCATCCTGAGAAAAAAAGTTTTATCTGCAGTATGACAAGAGGAAATGGCCTCAAGTTGCACAATGGGAAGTTTAGATGGGATGTTAGGAAAATTTTCACTGAAAGAGTTGTAAGCATTGGAACAGGCTGCCCAGGGCAGTGGCATAGTCACTCTCCTTGGATGGATTTAAAAGATGTGAAGATGTGGCACTCAGGAACATGAATTAGTGATGATTGTGGCAGTGCTGGGTGAACAGCTGGACTCGATAATCGTAGAGATCTTTTCCAACCTGAACAATTCTGTGATTCTATGATCTAGTGCACAGTTCGTCGTCTTCTTTAGCATGAGCTCCCTCTTTTGCCCTTCGGAAGGTAAGTCAGGCAGTTCCAAAGAAAGCGCTTGTCAAATTGTTTCAAGCCGTGCCTCTCTTCCTGTCCTACAGCAAGGCAAACAATTTGGAGGCCCCAGGTCAGCAAAGCCTCGCATGTATTGCTGAATTGAGCTCTTTATGTGCCTGGACTTATGTTTTCAGAGAGGCAATGATGCTTTTTATAGCAAGACTATTTTCTATTCAACTCTGAGTTGGGCTTTGCTTTCCTAATAAGGATTCTTCACCCCATTTTGCAAAGGAAATTGCATTATTTTGAAACTACATTTAGCCACCCCAGCCTCACAAAATGTTCTTGAAAACACTGTGCTCTTGAACCTACCACACATGAAATAACAGAGGGAGCTTTCTCCCCAGGCTGTTTCTCTTTCTGTGTGGTTTAGGGACAGCCTCTTCACCACACAGTGGGTCATGTCCCATGGTAACACAGCCAAGCCCAGTGGGCTGGTGCTGCTGCCGAGGACATGCACACTCACTTCTAACAGTATTGAGAGCTCATGTAAGTTGATGGAAAAATTCTCTTGTTGATTCCAGGAGAGCTGGATACCCCTGGATGGCATTTGGACATATCCATGCAAGTACTGCAGCATCTGTAGTACCAAGCAGCTCTTTAAGGACATGTTTGATGTCCTCTTGTTCATCCAAATTACTCCCACTGTGCTTATCTCTCCCATCAGTTCTTTTCCTGCCTCCTGTAAACACCAAGTTTGAAAAAACTTATTAAACATCTACAACACATGTTCAAGCATCATGTTCAGGTCGACATTAGAGCTTAGATCTCCTCTCCAGGTCCCAGTGTCCCCTGTATGTGTTGGTTAAGGAGCACTTGGGGAAAGATAGTCAGGAATGTGGACATTACCAGGCAACTAAGAGATGTGTTTGCAAACACTATACACAAGTGGGTTGAGGTGACAGTGCTGAAAACTGGATATCTGAGTTGTGTCCTAAAGCTCAGGGCTGTGATCACCCCATGGGCATGTTTGCACTGCCAACAGTCCTAAGAGGGGTCCTGGAAGCAGTGCAGCTGTATTGGCCATTTATCCAGTGAGGAGCTGCTCTGCTACAGTTACACTTCCTAACCATGAAGGCTGATTTTTGAGACCTTCCAAGAGGATTTGTGCCTGGGATGTGATGCAGAAGTTCCTTTTCCAGCTGCCTGTGCCTAACTGATTTCAATGCCCAAAGCTCACCCAGTAATAGAGGAGTTTTAGGAAAATTACAGGCACAAACATCTATGAAATAGCACGGAAGGGATGTTGCATGGCTGAACACAACTCCCGGGAATTTCCCTCTGGGAATTGCCAAAGCTGAAGGGAGCCTCTCTAAGAGCTGTGCACATGTCTTGGGCACCGCCCCTGCTCACTTGTCACTGGATGTGCTTGGCATGTCCCTGCAGGCACAGCAGGACCATCTGGGCATCTTCTCTCCACCAAAGCCCCTCACGGTCCAAAACCAAATCAGCACCAGCTCTGCCACCCTATAACAAAATATACCAAAATGGGAGGGAGGGAAAATTTGAAGCCTTATTTTTATCTTCCCCTCTCTGTGCTTCTTTTTTCCTTTCCTTTTGTTTTTTAAGCAGTCAAACATCTGCAGAGCACTTTGAGATAACCATAGCAATGACATGAGGACAATTGGCAGGCACTCTGTGCTCCTCAGCTGTGTGCTGTGATTCACCAGCCCAACAAGGAGGGACCTCTCTGCATTGAGACCTTGCCCCGGGGTCAGAGATAGAGCACAGGAGAACTTTTATTGGAGCAGAACAGGGGGAATGAGGATATCAGGGGATTTTCAATGGAAATCACAGGTGTTTCTTCCCTGCCTCCTCCCTGTGAGAGGCCCCTCTATGTTCTGTTACGATTTGTTTTTCTGGCAGCCAGCGTGCTCTATTTTTCTTGCCTGTGTTTTTATGAGTTATGTTTGGTTTCTGCTAAAACAACAGAAAACAGCACAAGGCTGGGGTTTTTTTGGTTTGGTTTTTTTTTCTTTGAGTGGGTTGTTGGGGTTTTTTTCTTTTCCTTTCAGGAACTATGCAAAGGGTCATTTGGAAGCCCTGATTCCAGTAAAACGTTGCAGAAGGATTGATGGAGGTTTCGGATCAGCTGAAGGTCACAGGTCAAACGGTTTACCCCCCAGGCAGGCGAGAAGATGAGATTAGCAGCCACAGAGCCACGGCTGAGCCGTAAAAGAGGACACAGGGCTCCACAGGACAGCTCAGCAGCAGGAGGAAGACGAGCTTTTAGCAGTGGGTTTGCAAACAACGGTTTAAAAATGTCTCACTGCAGAGCCTTCTCTTCCACCCCATCTCCGCAGAGAAAGTGAACTGCAGCTGGCCAGAAGTGAGGACTTGGAATGAAGCAGACATGTATTCACACAACAGCAGGAAAATAAATATCTTTTTTTTTTTTTTTAGGAGAAGAGACTTTTTCATTTTGGTAGACTAAGAGTTTTTTTAAAAAATATCTGATACTGTGTTTAAAAGCAGAATCAAATGCTATTCAGTGCAAGTCTGAGCCAAAAATCAAGCAGGGAGTAAGAGCAAGCTATAATACATCTTTAGCAGAGTTGCTTTCAAAGGTAGTTGTGCTTTGCTCTAGGCATTGAAGTACCAGTTTTCATAAAATGCATCATCCACACACTTCCATCTAACCAGTGAAGGATTTTGGCTGTTTCAGAGAAAAAAAATCAGTGGCATATGGTCTGCATAAAGCATAAATATGACTTATCCTTTCAGCTGATTTTGGTACAGGGGAGATCACAAAATCATCTTTCAGAATGCCCAGCTGGGCCAAGACAGAGCCTTCTCCCATTTTCCTACTTCTTCCTACCAAGAGCCTCATTCAAAACCACTACTGTCATCATCATGCCATGTATCCTCCTAGGACCAAAATTTGCCTGAATAGAGAAGTCTATTGCTGTGTGCAATTGAAGACAGAGATGGAGATTAAAACAAACAAACAAACAAATAAACAAACTCAGTAGGTATTATTCCCTAAGAAACCCATGTAATTCTTCCTTATCTTTCATTATCATCATTGGTAAGGTTGGAAAAGACCCTTAAGATCACTGCCACGCCCACCACACTGTGTCCCTAAGCACCACATCTACATGTCTTTTAAACACCTCCAGGGACTTCTAACATTTCAGATTGTTCCCCACATCTATTGCTGTCAGGAGGAGAGGACTCTGGGCTCTCCAGCGGGGCTGCAGACCCGGCTCCTGTTGCACATTCAATATTCACAGGAGCAATTGCTGCCAACGGCGTGTCACCAGCCTGTGTCACCAGCCCGTGAGCCCCGCGAGGACGGGAGGAGATGAGCACCCCTCACTTTCCTGAGTAACCCTACCTGTGAGGCAGCTTCCAAGGGGAGGAGGACAGTGGAAAGTCTGGAAACAGAATACGGAAAGGAAGACTTCAAGGCCTTCATGTTACATGAACTCACGAGGGTGAGCTGCAAACCTCTGTAAGCAAACCCAGCAGTGCTTGTTTGCAGGAACAAGTGTCCTTGCTCTGCCTTCAGAGGGTTTGCAAAGGATGGATACTTTGGCTATTTGCAATCATGCAGAATGAACAAACCCTGTTCCTGCAGTCCCTCAGACAGAAGAAAATGTGTTAGCCACCTGCCCAGCTGAGAAATGTGTTTGCATGATGGCCACAGCATTTATGTGGAGGTATTGCAGAGGGTTGGTTTCTCAAAAAAGAAAAAGACTCTGTGCTGCCTTTCTCTACACAAAAGGTGATTTATTTAAAGCCAAAAAGTGTAAAGGATTATCTTTTGAACCTGCCAAACTGGCTGCAAACCTCCTGAAGAGCAGATTTTCTTGTTATTATTTTGCATTATTCTACTTTTAAAATAAAGAAAGAAGCATTAGAAGTAGAAAGATGAAAACTGACTGTCCCTTGACATATTTATTTCCCAGATTAAGTGTGTGTAACTTTATGCTATATACACAACTCTGCAGCTAATAGAGGTGTTGGCTGTAGGACATTGCAACATCCAGGATGTAATTTATATCTCTCCCCGTGTCTCCATTCTCCAACACATGTGGTTCATCCTATTCTTTGCCATTGCTGGACTTTGGCAGGTCCCAGCATTGCAGTGGTCACTGCGGTCCTGAGGGGCTGCTTTGTCAAGAGCCGCTTTTGCTGTGTTTACACAGGTATGGGATTATTCAGCTTTGTACCACACCAGTTCTGTTCCACTTATTATTTATTCTCTGGTGGTTTGACCTTAAAGTTCATCTGTGAAATGTGTCCAACCAGCACTTCTAGAAGCTGTGAGGCTGTGGAGATGAGGAATGGGATGGGATGGGATGGGATGGGATGGGATGGGATGG